>OX155893.1:19759094-19863094 GCA_944588485.1 Phosphuga atrata | reverse complement strand
AACTAGACAGACAAGACTGGACAGACAAGACTAGACAGACAAGACTAGACAGACAAGACTAGACAGACAAGACTAGACAGACAAGACTAGACAGACAAGACTAGACAGACAAGACTAGACAGACAAGACTAGACAGACAAGACTAGACAGACAAGACTAGACAGACAAGACTAGACAGACAAGACTAGACAGACAAGACTAGACAGACAAGACTAGACAGACAAGACTAGACAGACAAGACTAGACAGACAAGACTAGACAGACAAGACTAGACAGACAAGACTAGACAGACAAGACTAGACAGACAAGACTAGACAGACAAGACTAGACAGACAAGACTAGACAGACAAGACTAGACAGACAAGACTAGACAGACAAGACTAGACAGACAAGACTAGACAGACAAGACTAGACAGACAAGACTAGACAGACAAGACTAGACAGACAAGACTAGACAGACAAGACTAGACAGACAAGACTAGACAGACAAGACTAGACAGACAAGACTAGACAGACAAGACTAGACAGACAAGACTAGACAGACAAGACTAGACAGACAAGACTAGACAGACAAGACTAGACAGACAAGACTAGACAGACAAGACTAGACAGACAAGACTAGACAGACAAGACTAGACAGACAAGACTAGACAGACAAGACTAGACAGACAAGACTAGACAGACAAGACTAGACAGACAAGACTAGACAGACAAGACTAGACAGACAAGACTAGACAGACAAGACTAGACAGACAAGACTAGACAGACAAGACTAGACAGACAAGACTAGACAGACAAGACTAGACAGACAAGACTAGACAGACAAGACTAGACAGACAAGACTAGACAGACAAGACTAGACAGACAAGACTAGACAGACAAGACTAGACAGACAAGACTAGACAGACAAGACTAGACAGACAAGACTAGACAGACAAGACTAGACAGACAAGACTAGACAGACAAGACTAGACAGACAAGACTAGACAGACAAGACTAGACAGACAAGACTAGACAGACAAGACTAGACAGACAAGACTAGACAGACAAGACTAGACAGACAAGACTAGACAGACAAGACTAGACAGACAAGACTAGACAGACAAGACTAGACAGACAAGACTAGACAGACAAGACTAGACAGACAAGACTAGACAGACAAGACTAGACAGACAAGACTAGACAGACAAGACTAGACAGACAAGACTAGACAGACAAGACTAGACAGACAAGACTAGACAGACAAGACTAGACAGACAAGACTAGACAGACAAGACTAGACAGACAAGACTAGACAGACAAGACTAGACAGACAAGACTAGACAGACAAGACTAGACAGACAAGACTAGACAGACAAGACTAGACAGACAAGACTAGACAGACAAGACTAGACAGACAAGACTAGACAGACAAGACTAGACAGACAAGACTAGACAGACAAGACTAGACAGACAAGACTAGACAGACAAGACTAGACAGACAAGACTAGACAGACAAGACTAGACAGACAAGACTAGACAGACAAGACTAGACAGACAAGACTAGACAGACAAGACTAGACAGACAAGACTAGACAGACAAGACTAGACAGACAAGACTAGACAGACAAGACTAGACAGACAAGACTAGACAGACAAGACTAGACAGACAAGACTAGACAGACAAGACTAGACAGACAAGACTAGACAGACAAGACTAGACAGACAAGACTAGACAGACAAGACTAGACAGACAAGACTAGACAGACAAGACTAGACAGACAAGACTAGACAGACAAGACTAGACAGACAAGACTAGACAGACAAGACTAGACAGACAAGACTAGACAGACAAGACTAGACAGACAAGACTAGACAGACAAGACTAGACAGACAAGACTAGACAGACAAGACTAGACAGACAAGACTAGACAGACAAGACTAGACAGACAAGACTAGACAGACAAGACTAGACAGACAAGACTAGACAGACAAGACTAGACAGACAAGACTAGACAGACAAGACTAGACAGACAAGACTAGACAGACAAGACTAGACAGACAAGACTAGACAGACAAGACTAGACAGACAAGACTAGACAGACAAGACTAGACAGACAAGGACTAGACAGACAAGACTAGACAGACAAGACTAGACAGACAAGACTAGACAGACAAGACTAGACAGACAAGACTAGACAGACAAGACTAGACAGACAAGACTAGACAGACAAGACTAGACAGACAAGACTAGACAGACAAGACTAGACAGACAAGACTAGACAGACAAGACTAGACAGACAAGACTAGACAGACAAGACTAGACAGACAAGACTAGACAGACAAGACTAGACAGACAAGACTAGACAGACAAGACTAGACAGACAAGACTAGACAGACAAGACTAGACAGACAAGACTAGACAGACAAGACTAGACAGACAAGACTAGACAGACAAGACTAGACAGACAAGACTAGACAGACAAGACTAGACAGACAAGACTAGACAGACAAGACTAGACAGACAAGACTAGACAGACAAGACTAGACAGACAAGACTAGACAGACAAGACTAGACAGACAAGACTAGACAGACAAGACTAGACAGACAAGACTAGACAGACAAGACTAGACAGACAAGACTAGACAGACAAGACTAGACAGACAAGACTAGACAGACAAGACTAGACAGACAAGACTAGACAGACAAGACTAGACAGACAAGACTAGACAGACAAGACTAGACAGACAAGACTAGACAGACAAGACTAGACAGACAAGACTAGACAGACAAGACTAGACAGACAAGACTAGACAGACAAGACTAGACAGACAAGACTAGACAGACAAGACTAGACAGACAAGACTAGACAGACAAGACTAGACAGACAAGACTAGACAGACAAGACTAGACAGACAAGACTAGACAGACAAGACTAGACAGACAAGACTAGACAGACAAGACTAGACAGACAAGACTAGACAGACAAGACTAGACAGACAAGACTAGACAGACAAGACTAGACAGACAAGACTAGACAGACAAGACTAGACAGACAAGACTAGACAGACAAGACTAGACAGACAAGACTAGACAGACAAGACTAGACAGACAAGACTAGACAGACAAGACTAGACAGACAAGACTAGACAGACAAGACTAGACAGACAAAGACTAGACAGACAAGACTAGACAGACAAGACTAGACAGACAAGACTAGACAGACAAGACTAGACAGACAAGACTAGACAGACAAGACTAGACAGACAAGACTAGACAGACAAGACTAGACAGACAAGACTAGACAGACAAGACTAGACAGACAAGACTAGACAGACAAGACTAGACAGACAAGACTAGACAGACAAGACTAGACAGACAAGACTAGACAGACAAGACTAGACAGACAAGACTAGACAGACAAGACTAGACAGACAAGACTAGACAGACAAGACTAGACAGACAAGACTAGACAGACAAGACTAGACAGACAAGACTAGACAGACAAGACTAGACAGACAAGACTAGACAGACAAGACTAGACAGACAAGACTAGACAGACAAGACTAGACAGACAAGACTAGACAGACAAGACTAGACAGACAAGACTAGACAGACAAGACTAGACAGACAAGACTAGACAGACAAGACTAGACAGACAAGACTAGACAGACAAGACTAGACAGACAAGACTAGACAGACAAGACTAGACAGACAAGACTAGACAGACAAGACTAGACAGACAAGACTAGACAGACAAGACTAGACAGACAAGACTAGACAGACAAGACTAGACAGACAAGACTAGACAGACAAGACTAGACAGACAAGACTAGACAGACAAGACTAGACAGACAAGACTAGACAGACAAGACTAGACAGACAAGACTAGACAGACAAGACTAGACAGACAAGACTAGACAGACAAGACTAGACAGACAAGACTAGACAGACAAGACTAGACAGACAAGACTAGACAGACAAGACTAGACAGACAAGACTAGACAGACAAGACTAGACAGACAAGACTAGACAGACAAGACTAGACAGACAAGACTAGACAGACAAGACTAGACAGACAAGACTAGACAGACAAGACTAGACAGACAAGACTAGACAGACAAGACTAGACAGACAAGACTAGACAGACAAGACTAGACAGACAAGACTAGACAGACAAGACTAGACAGACAAGACTAGACAGACAAGACTAGACCGACAAGACTAGACAGACTAGACTAGACAGACAAGACTAGACAGACAAGACTAGACAGACAAGACTAGACAGACAAGACTAGACAGACAAGACTAGACAGACAAGACTAGACAGACAAGACTAGACAGACAAGACTAGACAGACAAGACTAGACTGACAAGACTAGACGGACAAGACTAGACGGACAAGACTAGACGGACAAGACTAGACGGACAAGACTAGACGGACAAGACTAGACAGACAAGACTAGACAGACAAGACTAGACAGACAAGACTAGACAGACAAGACTAGACAGACAAGACTAGACAGACAAGACTAGACAGACAAGACTAGACAGACAAGACTAGACAGACAAGACTAGACAGACAAGACTAGACAGACAAGACTAGACAGACAAGACTAGACAGACAAGACTAGACAGACAAGACTAGACAGACAAGACTAGACAGACAAGACTAGACAGACAAGACTAGACAGACAAGACTAGACAGACTAGACAGACAAGACTAGACAGACAAGACTAGACAGACAAGACTAGACAGACAAGACTAGACAGACAAGACTAGACAGAGAAGACTAGACAGACAAGACTAGACAGACAAGACTAGACAGACAAGACTAGACAGACAAGACTAGACAGACAAGACTAGACAGACAAGACTAGACAGACAAGACTAGACAGACAAGACTAGACAGACAAAACTAGACAGACAAGACTAGACAGACAAGACTAGACAGACAAGACTAGACAGACAAGACTAGACAGACAAGACTAGACAGACAAGACTAGACAGACAAGACTAGACAGACAAGACTAGACAGACAAGACTAGACAGACAAGACTAGACAGACAAGACTAGACAGACAAGACTAGACAGACAAGACTAGACAGACAAGACTAGACAGACAAGACTAGACAGACAAGACTAGACAGACAAGACTAGACAGACAAGACTAGACAGACAAGACTAGACAGACAAGACTAGACAGACAAGACTAGACAGACAAGACTAGACAGACAAGACTAGACAGACAAGACTAGACAGACAAGACTAGACAGACAAGACTAGACAGACAAGACTAGACAGACAAGACTAGACAGACAAGACTAGACAGACAAGACTAGACAGACAAGACTAGACAGACAAGACTAGACAGACAAGACTAGACAGACAAGACTAGACAGACAAGACTAGACAGACAAGACTAGACAGACAAGACTAGACAGACAAAACTAGACAGACAAGACTAGACAGACAAGACTAGACAGACAAGGCTAGACAGACAAGACTAGACAGACAAGACTAGACAGACAAGACTAGACAGACAATACTAGACAGACAAGACTAGACAGACAAGACTAGACAGACAAGACTAGACAGACAAGACTAGACAGACAAGACTAGACAGACAAGACTAGACAGACAAGACTAGACAGACAAGACTAGACAGACAAGACTAGACAGACAAGACTAGACAGACAAGACTAGACAGACAAGACTAGACAGACAAGACTAGACAGACAAGACTAGACCGACAAGACTAGACAGACAAGACTAGACAGACAAGACTAGACAGACAAGACTAGACAGACAAGACTAGACAGACAAGACTAGACAGACAAGACTAGACAGACAAGACTAGACAGACAAGACTAGACTGACAAGACTAGACGGACAAGACTAGACGGACAAGACTAGACGGACAAGACTAGACGGACAAGACTAGACGGACAAGACTAGACAGACAAGACTAGACAGACAAGACTAGACAGACAAGAATAGACAGACAAAACTAGACAGACAAGACTCGACAGACAAGACTCGACAGACAAGACTCGACAGACAAGACTCGACAGACAAGACTAGACAGACAAGACTAGACAGACAAGACTAGACAGACAAGACTAGACAGACAAGACTAGACAGACAAGACTAGACAGACAAGACTAGACAGACAAGACTAGACAGACAAGACTAGACAGACAAGACTAGACAGACAAGACTAGACAGACAAGACTAGACAGACAAGACTAGACAGACAAGACTAGACAGACAAGACTAGACAGACAAGACTAGACAGACAAGACTAGACAGACAAGACTAGACAGACAAGACTAGACAGACAAGACTAGACAGACAAGACTAGACAGACAAGACTAGACAGACAAGATACTGGAGATATTGGAGGCAAGATATGGAAGATATTGGAAGAAACTGAAGACTTTAAATTATGAAGTGATGATGAGTTTTATATAACGGCCTAATGAAACCCATTCACAGGCATTATTTTATGGTACAGAAAAACCCAGAGGAACAATTCTACCTATTTGCCTCCCTCGCTGCTTGGCTCATAGGAAAAACTGAAAAACCTTGTGAACAACCCCAAGAATTTGATGATCCCAATACAACAATCTCAAACATTTTTGACATCGTTCGAGGAAACGGAATTGATCTAGAATTTCCACAAAACAAACTAAAACAAGGTTTTGGAGAACACGTAGTTTTTATATCAGACCTTTTAGCCAATGCAGCTTTAGAAACCACAAAATTTCAATGGAAAAAAGCCAAGCCTCCTGTAGAAGTAGAAGAAACAGAAATGATGGAAGACGAATCTGAACTGATCCTGGATAGAGTAGAAGAAGAAATGATGGTTTATTATTCAGATGACGATGACTATATCTTCAATTTAGACGCTGTGCCAACCAGAAGATAAGCAGATATTTTTGAAATTAACTCTAACGTTAAGAGCAAAGATTTATTATTACTATGTTCAAATTCACCAAAGACTTACAACTGTGTAACCACAGTTGCAAGTACGGCTGGTTTTCTGCATTTTACTGCCACGAAAAACCAAATGTGGTTAACTAAGAAAATTAATATTTGATAAATAGCAACAATTAAACTCAACCATAGACCGGTTTCTACCTTACGGCTTCATCAGTATGGATTTTTCAAATAAACTTAAAACTTGAATCAAAAACTTAATAACAAATTAAGACTTACTTGTGCAGCTGTTCCCAACGACAAAGAAGGAAACATTGCAAATCATTGCATTTATATTGAAAGGAACTTAGGCAACCCACAAGCTGTCGCTGTACGGCGAATAATATAAGATTACTAAAAATAATAATTATACTATGTGAATTATTATAAACAATTAAGAGCAAAGATTTATTATTACTATGTTCAAATTCACCAAAGACTTACAACTGTGTAACCACAGTTGCAAGTACGGCTGGTACGTCCAGCCGTACTTGCAACTGTGGTTACACAGTTGTAAGTCTTTGGTGAATTTGAACATAGTAATAATAAATCTTTGCTCTTAATTGTTTATAATAATTCACATAGTATAATTATTATTTTTAGTAATCTTATAACTCTAACGTTAATGAAGAAGAATGGAAACTTTAACTTGAAAGAGTTTTACCCCAACTCAAAGTCACTGTAAACAACAGTAGCGAGGATTGGAGATCACATTTAGAGCAGATGAAACAATACAGGGGAACTATTGATCAATCCCGTTCTAGAACCAAGAATCAGTTGGATAAGTTGCATTAGAATATTTCAGCTACTATTCAAAAAATTGGAAATCAATTCTTCAATAGGGAGAAGGAATTGAAGTATTTGAACAGGGAGTTGGAAACGATTTTAAATCAGTATAGATTTCTACAGGATCAGTCACCGAAGGTTAAAGGATATTAAATAAATGATATTAAATAAAAAGGATAGTTAAACTATAAGGATATTAGTGCTGGAGTTACTGATAGAAATAGGGCGTTGGAATAGTTGACCATTAAGTTGGAATATGTGGAGCTAGAGATGGAGGAGAGGGGAAGTTCTATGACTCATGGTACTCCTCTGGTAAAGATTAAAAAGGCAATTACTCAAATCAAAGGAGAAATTACTCAAATGGATATAAGAATAATTGGTGTGTTGCTATGTTTGTTGCTGCAATCGAATATTCAAGAGAAGAAGTTGCTGGAAGACTGGACCGACAAGAATAGACAGACAATACTAGATAGGCAAGGCTAGACAGACAAGACTATACAAACTAGTGAGAGTAGACAATAGCTTAAGCTTTGATATTGTTTTAATTATTTTTTGCAAAATTTCGATCAATAGTCAAACTTAGTGCAAACATAGTGCAAACCTTTGGTAACATCGAGACATTATTTCGGAAAAAATGTACACTTCCACATTTCCTGCCATAACTTATTAGTTTCCGAACACACAAATATTTATATTCTAGATATTTGAAGACAAGAAAATTATCAAAGTTAAGCAAACTTAAAATTTTGATGTCAAAAACTTCGGGAGTTATAATCTCGCAAATTTCAAAATTTTGATAACAAGAAATAATTTCGGAAAAAATTAACACTATCACACTTCTTGCTATAGATTATTAATTTCTGAAAATACAAACATTTTGATTATAAATGTTTGTAGACAACAAAGTTATCTTGAAAGTGAAGTAAACTTAAGATTTTTATGTTAAAAACTACGGGAGTTATCAATTCGCAAACTTCAAAGTTTTGATATCACGACATAACTTCTGCAAAAATTTACACTTTCACAATTCTTGCTATAGCTTATTCGTTTTTGAAAATACAAACATTTTGATTATAAATAGTTATTTATAACAGTATTATATTCAAAGTGAAGTAAACTTGAGTTTTTTAAATTAAAAACTTCGGGAGTTATCATCCCGCAAATTATAAAGGTTTAATAAAAACATAATTTCTGAAAAAATCTACACTTTCACACTTCTTGTTATAACTTTTTAGTTTGTGAAAACAAAAATATTTTCATTACAGATAGTTGTAGACAACAAAATTACCTTCAAAATTAAGCAAACTTCTAATTTCTATGTAAAAAACTTCGGGAGTTATTATGTGGCCAACCTCAAAGTTTTGATAACACGACATAATTTCTGCAAAAATCTACACTTTCACACTTATTGCTATAACTTATTAGTTTGTGAAAATATAAACATTTAGATTATAGATATTTATAGACAACTAAATTATCTTCAACATTAAGCAAACTTCAAATTTCTATGTCAAAAACTTCGGGAGTTATCATCTCGCAAACTTCAAAGTTTTAATAACACGACATAATTTCTGCAAAAATATAAAGTTTCACACTTCTTGATATAGCGTATTAGTTTGTAAAAATACAAACATTTTGATTATGGATAGTTGTAGACAACAAAATTATCTTCAAAGTGAAGTAAACTTAAAATTTTTATTTTGAAAACTTCGGGAGCTATCATCTCGCACTTCTTCAACTTCAAATGTTTGATAACACGACATAACTTCTCAAAAAATTTACATTTTCAGACTTCTCGCTGTTGCTTATCAGTTTGGGAAAATACAAACATTTTGATTATAGATAGTTGTAGACAATAAAATTAACTTCAAAGTGAAGTAAACTTTAAATTTCTATGTCAAAAACATTGGGAGTTATCATCTCGCAAATTTCAAGATTTTTATAACAAGACATAATTTCTGAAAAAATGTACACTTTCACACTTCTTGCTATAACTTATTATATATGTTATCAGTAGCCTTATTTATCCTAAGGTGTAAGGAGTTACCTTTCATATTCTAACTCTTACATTTCACCTTTACAATACATTATATTCACACATTCTTTCCCTATATATGAACTTTTTCCACTCCTTTTTTCCTTTTGCCTTAGTTGATGCTTGAACCATTGTGAGTCTGTCCTGTACTATTTTCTCTATGTTTCGATTCCATGTTGTCTTTGGTCTTCCTCTACTTTTCTTTTTTTTTGAACTTAGCTTCCCACACTATCTTGACTGATCTTTTGTCCTCCACTCTCTTGACTGGTCTTTTGTCCTCCAATCTCACTTAGCAGTTCTCAATCCGCTTTGATATTGGTTGCATCTTTAACTGTTCTATGATGGTGTCATTTCTTATGCGATCTCGTCTTGTGACTCCTAACACTCTTCTTATGTATTTCATGTTTATACTTTGGATCTTGCTCTTTAATCTCTTCGTTAACACCCAGCTTTCGCGCCCAAACGTTAGTATAGGTACGAATACAGCTCTGTATATCGATGCCTTAGCTCACTGTTGTGTTAATGCAAATTTTTTGAGATCTGGATTACATACATCTTTAAAGCATTCAGATAGAGATTGTTTAAGTGCACACATGTCGTAAGTGAAAGATAAATTATGACATCACAAAACACTATTTTATTATGTGTTTACTGCGTAAAAATAAAGTATTGTGCTGCAAATGTTGTCAGCGCACTTAACTGTAAAATTTCGTTTTTTACACTTACCACAATTGTGAGCTAAGGCATCCATATACTAATTTTTGCTTTTTTTCTTCTCTCTTTCCCAGGAAACTATTTCTGAGGCTGTGGTACACCCTCGCTGAACTCTATTCTGTCATTAATTTCTATTTCATGGTTTTCCTTGCTATATATACGTACTCCCAGGTATTTGAAGGTGTCAACTTGTTCTATTGTCTTTCCATTTAGCTCAATGTTTACTTTTGTATCTGATTCCCACTAACCATGATTTGTGTTTTCTCTTCGTTTATCTTGAGCTTCTTCTCTACTAATTTCTCATTACATATCTCTAAGTTTCTCCTCTGTTCACTTTCAATTCTTGCGAATTTAACAAAGTCGTCGGCAAACGCACATCCACTTATACGGATTGGTTCTAGGTTTCTATACCCCACACTCAATGAAGACGTTCTTTTCCTCGTTTCTTTTATTACTTCGTCCATAACTAGGTTGAATGAAGTTGGACTCAAAACACCTCCTTGTACACCCTCGTTTACCGGAAACTCGCGTGATTGCATATTGTCTGTTCTTACAATATTTCTACTGTTTTTGTACATGCCCATTATTGCTCTTATTAGTTTTATGTTAATTTCCCTTTTGAACAGACTTTCTTCTATCAGTGATCTTGATATCCTGTCGAATGCCTTATCCAGGTCAAGAAAGGCTTGATATATTTCATCGTCTGTATTACTTATTCTTTCCGGCATCTGTTTAATCGTAAATATATGATATTGTATACTCCTGTCTTTCCTGAAACCACTTTATGACTGTTCAAGCTGTTTTTCTAGTTCCCGACCCACAAGGGGTCAACTCGTCCATCACCGATTTGGTCCAAATTTACAGTATATGTAGGGATTGACTATAAATGAAAGTGACGCAAGCGAGAGGGCCAGATGGCCATTTTTACGCCGACCGGTAAGTTACCGACAACTCATAAGCCCGCTATGTTAGCATAAATTTCAATCGCCCGTCAGCGCAGCGGTAAGAGCTCGGGTTCATAGTACTAGAATCGCTGGTTCAATTCCCCATGGGAGAATTTTTTTTTACTAATAAAATAATTAAAATGACAAATTAATAAAAACAATAAAATATTAAAAACAATAAATTAATAAAAAATAAATAAACAGTAATAATAATAATAATAAACGAAAGTCATTTTAAATATTGTAAATAAAAAAAAAGCGTCCCCACGGGGAATCGAACCAGCGATCCTCGTACTATGAACCCGAGCTCTTACCGCTGCGCTGACCGGCGAATGAAATTTATGCTAACATAGCGGGCTTATGAGCAGTCGGTAACTTACCGGTCGGCGTAAAAATGGCCATCTGGTCCTCCCGCTTGCGTCACTTTCATTTATAGTCAAGCCCTACATATACTGTAAATTTGGGCCAAATCGGTGATGACGAGTTGACAGGGCCCCCTTGTCAGTTTTTTCTAAAATTCTCTCGTACACTTTAGATGCTATGCTTAACAAGTGATTCCTCGGTAGTTGTTAGTCTCTTGTCTCCTTTCTTGGATATTGGCACAATGATCTATCTCCCAGTCGTTTGGAACTCTGCCTTCCTCCCAAGCCATATTGCATATTTTTGATAACAAGTGGACTCCTTTTCCGCCCATATTTTTCAGCATTTCTCCTGTTACATTATCATGCCCAGCGGCCTTTCCTCTTTTGAGTCTCTTTATGTCATTCTTAATATCTTCTAATTGTATGTGCTCTATTTGTAGTTGTATTTCTTCTATGTTGTAAGGCAGAAATGCGTCTATGTATGTTCATAATTATTTTCATTTATCAAGTTATGTCATTTTCTTGTGACCTCGTGTTCCCTCTTATTGTTAGCAGTAAAATACAGGAGCCACACCGTACTAGTAATTATATTATATTTATGTTATTAGTCAATTTGTGAATTAAAGAACAGTTTCCTTAATTCTTTTCTTATAACTTATTAGTTTGTACAAATACAAATATTTTGATTATAGATAGTTGTAGACAACAAAATTATCTTCAAAGTGAAATAAATTTGAAATTTTTATGTTGAAAACTACGGGAGTTATCATATCGCAAACTTAAAGTTTTTAACAGCAAACTTCAAAAAATTACAGTAACACACTTCTTTCTAGAACGTATTAGTTTGTGAAAATATAAACATTTAGATTATAGATATTTATAGACAACAAAATTATCTTCAAAATTAAGAAAACTTCAAATTTCTATGTCAAAAACTTCGGGAGTTATCATTTTGCAAATTTCAAAATTTTTATAACAAGAACATAATTTCTGAAAAAATGTAAACTTTCACACTTTTTGTGGCTTATTAGTTTGTCAAAATACAAACATTTTTATTATAGATAGTTGAAACAAGAAAATTATCTTCAAAGTGAAGCAAACTTGAAATTTTTAAGTTAAAAACTTCGGGAGTTATCTCGCAAATTAAAAAAAAATTATAACGAGACATTATATCTGAAAAAAATCTACACTTTCACACTTCTTGTCATAATATATTAGTTTGTAAAAATATGAACTGAAGATAGTTGTAGACTACAAAATTATTTTCAAAGTGAAGTAAACTTTTATGTTGAAAACTTCGGGAGTTATCATCTCGCAAATTAGCTTGTGAAAATACAAACATTATGATTTTAGTTGGTTGTAGACAACAAAATTATCTTCAAAACTAAGTAAACTTCAAATTTCTATGTCAAAAACTTCGGGATCTATCATCTCACAAACTTCAAAGTTCTGATAACAGGATAAAATTTCTGCAAAAATTTACACTTTCACACTTCTTGCTATAGCTTATTAGTTTGTGAAATTAGAAATATTTTGATTAAAGATAGTTGAAACAAGAAAATTATCTTCAAAGTGAAGTAAACTTGAAATTTTTAAGTTAAAAACTTTGGGAGTTATCATCTCGCAAATTAAAAAAAAATTATAACGAGACATTATATCTGAAAAAATCTACACTTACGAACTTTTTGATTACAGATATTTGTAGACAACAAAATAATCTTCAAAGTCAAGTAAACTTGAAATTTTGAAGTACAAAACTACAGGAGTTATAAACTTCAAAGTTTTGATAACATGACATAATTTCTATAAAAATGTACGGCTTTACACATATTGCTATAACTTTGTTACTTACTACTTATTTCTTACTACATTCTTACTACTTACTTACTAATTTCTTACTACTTATTGCTAAAAGTTTGTGAAAATACAAACATTTAGATAATAGATATTTGCATACAACAAAATTATCTACAAAGTTAAGCAAACTTCGAATTTCTATGTCAAAAACTTCGGAAGTTAACATCTCGTAAACTTTATAGTTTTGATAACAAGGCGAATTCACTTACTTGTCGTGTTGCCGCCCATTTCTATGATACATTTGCATTCTCGGGAGATTTCTCTGTTGTTGAATGGACGAACACGAACTGCTACTTTCACTGAAGACATGGTGCTAATTTTTTATTTAATTTTCCTGCAACAACAGCCACAATTAGAACAATTCATTAATCTGTGTCTAATTTATATGGTATAACACGGTGCTTATTCTTTATTTAATTTCCCTTCAACAAACAACAACAATTAATTAATTAATCTGTGTCTAATTTATCCGCTATGACATGGTCCTGTATTTAATTTTCCTACAACAACAATAACAATTAAAACAATTAATTATTCTGTGTCTAATTTATACGGGATGACACGGTGTCAATTCTTTATTTTTCCTGCAACGACAACAAGAGTTAGAACAATGGGGATATATAATTATGGGGAGCATGGAAGGAGCCTCCACGCATGCATTTTCTCCTGTATATGCAGAACATGCCGGCGCTCCCTGGTAACACTGTCCCACCAGACAGTGGCAAATCCTTCCACCAGCGGAAATTAAGTTAACAACAACAACAACAATTATTTAATCTGTGTCTAATTTATTCATGTAATTTTCCTGCAACAACAATTAAAACAATGAATGAACAACAATGAATGAACCAATTTATAGACGCTGTTAATGTTAATATGAGCGTTGTCTAAAGAACAGCGAAATTCAATCGAACAAAATGAAGTAAATAGAAGAACTGATGACATTTTGGTCAACTCAATACAATTTGCTAATAAAATTTCGAAATTATTTATAAAAATTTGGAATTTGGAACAATTTATAAATTTTGAAATAATTTATAATTTTTGCCCAACGATCTCTTAAGTACCCTGACCAAAATCCCAAATACCTCAGACGGACATAAAGAACTATTAACCAAATTTAAAGACAGAAGCATTCTTTAGACAAACATTGACTCATTTTGACTTCGCATAAAACGCAAGCTAAGACAACACTCGCAGACATTCTAAATGACGACCGGTGCGAATATGAGGGCCAATCGTCCCATATCATCTTTTTCCTCAAATTATGCATCACAAACCGATTGTACTTCCTGGATGAAAGACCTTGTGGTCGATACCCATTTGTTACTGTAACTACTGTACACATTTGTGAAAATATTATTTTATAAATCTTGAAATAATTTATTTGATATAAATTCGCATCAAATACGTGTTTCTCGCTACATTCCCCCATTAATCTCTTCCCGCTTTCTTGCTATTTACTTTTTTTGTAACTCCCCGTTTCTTATCACACTCATAATTCTCCTCTGTCGTGCCAAAGAGAAATTATTTGAGAACGCACGTGCTGGGTCGACGTCTTCCGCCTGTGCAACTATTTAGTTTTTTTTTCGAATCTCGAGGGGAGCCTTAATGTCGAGACGAGGGGTTCGAACTTCCTTTGTGTTCTATACAACCTTTATAAATTGCACGACGGATTATTAGGGGAAAGAAAAACATCGATTTAGATCAACAAATAAATATTTGCCAAAATATAAGTGTAATTTATTAAATCTGTTAGTCCGCCAAACAAAATTTGAGAGTCTAAATCAAGACGAGTAAGTTTGTCTGTCTGTGATTTCTAAAATAGCCAAGACAATCTAGAATTTTGAAAATCTGTATGTCTGCCTGTAATAATCTAAACAAAAATTGAGAGTCTAAATCAAGATGACTAAGTTTGTATGTCTGTAATTTCTAAATTAGGTAAGCCATTCAGGAATTTTGAAAATCTGTTTGTCTGTAATAACTAAACAAAATCTGAGAGTCTAAATCGAGACTAGTAAGTTTGTCTGTCTGAAATTTCTAAAATAGGCAAGACGTTCTAGAATTTTGAAAATCTGTTTGTCTGTCTGTAATATCTAAACCAAATTTGCGAGTCTAAATCAAAACGAGTAAGTTTGTCTATTTCTAAAATAGCCAAGACATTCTAGAATTTTGAAAATCTGTTTGTAGTTTCTAAAGAGGATTCAATCAAGACGATATCTTTAATGATCTGTCTTTAATTTGTTTTCTGAAAGCTTAAGTTAAAACAATTCGACAACGAGCGATAATGTACAACGCACGCGATATTCTTCTCCCTCTTACCCTTTCGCACGCATATTAATACAAACAAGCCGGAGGGCGATAAAAAATTCCCGGCGAGGGCGTACTTTATTTAAACGTTTATGCGCCAGTAAATATTTGGGAATTTAGTGCGACCGACTCCCAGAGGTGGTATCGGCCATTAGGGAAGGGAAGTTCGCGTTCTTGGCCTCCCACGTCCGACCGAAGAACAGAAAAAGGGATAAATAATTCGCGGTTATTTTATCCACGCTATGTATCTTCTGGCACAGAGTTTCTCTGCTGAATATTATTTATAATTCAGGAACCATCGCGGATCGCCGGGAAAAAAAACGGATGAGATAAGAATTTTTTCTTGTTTTCTCTACTTCTTTTTTCTTGTTTGGACGGTTAGGATTCGATAAAGGTGAAATGTTTATCAAGTTTTGGTGAATAATGTATGGGTAGCAAAGGGGAGAAACGTCTTTCATATTTAAAATGTAATTTGTTAAATTTAATCGAATGTCTAGAAAATTTGAAATTTTGGATTGATTATAGATCTCTTTCTCTCTTAGTTCCTGTTTCCCCCAGTGGGGCATAGGGCTTCTACCAATTGTCGCCATCTGACTCTATTTCGAGCCACGACCTTCAACTCATTCCACGATGATTCCACGATTCCACTCATTGCTTGTTTTGCAATATTTTGTGGATTGCGCCGTAGGGTGTGTTATAGATGATTGATTATAAATGGTGTCGACTAATTTAGAAATAAAAGACAGACAAACTTAGCCCTACCGCGCTCTAGGTAGCCTGGCGCACGGCTGCGGCGGACGAAATATTTGAGCAGCCAATCAAGGTATAAAGTTCGACAAGGTATAAATTTCGACGTAAAAAATTCTTTAAAGTAACACAAAATATGTCTGGCTGCTACGACATTTGTGTTCCCGTTCAATCAGATGTGTTATATCGGCTGCCACAGCCAGGAATTCGTAGCCGCCTAGTGCGCGGGCTCTCATATACTGTCATTTGTTAGACTGGCTACCGGCAGCCTGGCTGCTTAGTGCGCGTGAGGCCCTACTCATCTCGATATAGACTCCCAAATTTTGTTTAGATATTTTAGATTGATAAACAGATTTTCAAAATTCTAGAATGTCTTGACTATTTTAGAAATAACAGACAAACAAAATTACTGGTCTTGATTTAGACTCTCAAATTTTGTTTAGATATTACAGACAGACAAACGGATTCTCAAAATTCTAGAATGGCTTGTCTATTTTAGAAATTACAGACAGACAAACTTACTCGTCTGGATTTAGGCTATCAAATTTTGTTTGGATATTACAGACAGACAAATAGATTTTCAAAATTCTAGAATGGCTTGTCTATTTTAGAAATTAGAGACAGACAAACTTACTCGTTTCGATTTAGACTCTCAAATTTTGTTTAGATATTACAGACAGACAAACAGATCTTCAAAATTCTAGAATGGCTTGAATATTTTAGAAATTACAGGCAGACAAGCTTACTCGTCTCGATTTAGACCCCTGAATTTTGTTTAGATATTACAGAGCCAAACAAATTTTCAAAATTCTAGAATGGCTTGTCTATTTTAGAAATCACCGGCAGACAAACTTACTCGTCTTGATTTGAACTCTCAAATTTTGTTTGGATATTACAGACAGACAAACAAATTTTCAAGATTCTAGAATGGCTTGTCTATTTTAGAAATTAGAGACAGACAAACTTACTCGTTTCGATTTAGACTCTCAAATTTTGTTTAGATATTACAGACAGACAAACAGATCTTCAAAATTCTAGAATGGCTTGAATATTTTAGAAATTACAGGCAGACAAGCTTACTCGTCTCGATTTAGACCCCTGAATTTTGTTTAGATATTACAGAGCCAAACAAATTTTCAAAATTCTAGAATGGCTTGTCTATTTTAGAAATCACCGGCAGACAAACTTACTCGTCTTGATTTGAACTCTCAAATTTTGTTTGGATATTACAGACAGACAAACAAATTTTCAAGATTCTAGAATGGCTTGTCTATTTTAGAAATCACAGACAGACAAACTTACTTACTCATCTTGATTTAGACTCTCAATTTTTATTTGGATATTACAGACAGACAAACATATTTTCAAAATTCTAGAATGGCTTGTCTATTTTAGAAATTAGAGACAGACAAACTTACTCGTTTCGATTTAGACTCTCAAATTTTGTTTAGATATTACAGACAGACAAACCGATTTTGAAAATTCTAGATTGACTGTTTGAAAGATTGTTTTCTCTACTACTTTTTTCTTGTTGGACGTTTAGGAGTCTGATAAAGGTGAAATATTTACCAAGTTTTGGTGAATAATGTATGGCTTGCAAAGGGGAGAAACGTCTTTCATATTTAAAATGTAATTTGTTACATTTAATAGAATGTCTAGAAAATTTAAAATTTTGGATTGATTATAGATGGTGTCGACTAATTTAAAAATATCAGACGGACAAACTTAGCCCTACCGCGTAATTGGTAGCCTGGCGGACGGCTGCGGCGGACGAAATATTTGAGCCAATCAAGGTATATAGTTCGACGTAAAAAATTCTTTAAAGTTTCGGAACACAAAATATGTCTGGCTGCTACGACAAGTGTGTGCAGACTGACAGCAGCCACATACATTTGTGTTGCCATTCAATGACTTGTCTATTTTAGAAATTACAGGCAGACAAAGTTACTCGTCTTGATTTAGGCTCTCAAATTTTGTTTAGATATTACAGAAAGTCAAACGTAAAAAAAGATTTTCAAAATTCTAGAATGGCTTGACTATTTTAGAAATTAGAGACAGACAAACTTACTCCTCTCGATTTAGACTCTCAAATTTTGTTTAGATATTACAGACAGACAAACCGATTTTGAAAACTCTAGAATGACTTGTCTATTTTAGAAATTACAGACAGGTAAACTTACTCGTCTTGATTTAGACTCTCAAATTTGGTTTACATATTACAGACAGAGCAACAGATTTTCAAAATTCTAGAATGGCTTGTCTATTTTAGAAATTATAGACAGACCAACTTATTCGTCTCGGTTTAGACTCTCAAATGTTGTTTAGATGTTACATACAGACAAACAATTTTCAAAATTCTAGAATGGCTTGTCTATTTTAGAAATCACAAACAGACAAACCTACTCGTCTTGATTTAGACTCTCAAATTTTGTTTGGATATTACAGACAGACAATTAGATTTTCATAATTTTAGAATGGCTTGTCTATTTTAAAAATCACAGACAGACAAACTTACTCGTCTTCATTTAGACACTTACATTTTGTTTAGATATTACTGACAGACAAACAGATTTTCAAAATTCTAGAATGGATTGACTATTTTAGAAATTACAGACAGACAAACTTACTCGTCTTGATTTAGACTCTCAAATGTTGTTTAGTGATAACAGACAGACAAACAGATTTTCAAAATTTTAGAATCGCTTAGCTATTTTAGCCAAGCGATTCAAAAATTGATTATTAGGGATGTGTGATTTCTCCATTACAGTTTAACATCTACGGTGAACACATAATGCGCCGAGCTTTTGAGGATTGGGATGGCGGTATCAAAGTGGGAGGTCAGAAAATCTCCAACCTCCGCTACGCGGACGATACGGCTCTGCTTGCATCATCTGAGACCGAAATGGCTGAACTGATGCCCCGGCTGGAGACGGTCAGCCTGAGTTTGAGTCTCGCAGTTAACAAAATCAAAACCAAGCTGATGATAGTGGACCGATTTATGACTCTAGCCCCGACCACGCTTATGCGGGATTACGAGACTATGGAGAAGTTCCAATACATTGGCTCTATTATCACCAGCAAGGGAAACTGCGAGCCTGAAATAAGAAGACGTATAGGCATGGCTAAAGCGGCAATGACTCAACTCAGTAAGATATGGATGGACAGTAACATAGCTAATAGGACAAAGCTACACCTAGTCCGTACCCTCGTGTTTTCCATTTTTCTTTATGGGGCAGAGACGTGGAAACTGAAAGCGGCGGACAGACAGAGGATAGACGCCTTTGAGATGTGGTTTTGGCGCCGCTTGCTGAGGATACCCTGAACAGCTCGCCGCACAAACGTCTCTGTCTTGAAAGAACTGAAGATTGAGGGGGCGCAACGTCTGTCTCAGGTTTGCCTGCACAAGGTCTTGAAATACTTTGGCCATATTGCACGCAGGGGCAATGACAATCTTGAACGGCTGATGGTGACAGGGAAGGTTGAGTGCAAGAGACCTAGAGGCCCAAGAAATGGTCCGATCAGATATCCGAACAGCTGGAGATACCTGTGAACGTTGGGGCTGCATCGGGCCTCTGACCGCAACCGATGGAGGCGTGCCGTTGAATGTCTACAGAGTCACGATCCTCAGCAGTGAGGGAACGAGGAAGTAGAAGAAGTCTATTTTAGAAATCACAGACAGACAAACTTACTCGTCTTGACTTAGACTCTCAAATTTGGTTTAGATATTACAGACAGACAAACAGATTTTCAAAATGCTAGAATGGCTTGTCTATTTTAGAAATTACAGACAGACCAACTTACTCCTCTTGATTTAGACTCTCAAATTTTGTTTAGTTATTACAGACAGACAAACAGATTTTCAAAATTCTAGAATGGCTTGCCTATGTTAGAAATTACGACAGGCCAACTTACTCTCCACGGTTTAGACTCTTAAATGTTGTTTAGATATTATAGACAGACAAACAGATTTTCAAAATTCTAGAATAGCTTATCTATTTTAGAAATAACAGATAGACAAACTTACTCGTCTTGCTTTAGACTCTCAAATTTTGTTTAGTTATTACAGACAGACAAACAGATTTTCAAAAATCTAGAATGGCTTGTCTATTTTAGAAATTACAGACAGACCAACTTACTCGTCTCGGTTTAGAGTCTTAAATGTTATTTAGATATTATAGGCAGACAAACAGATTTTCAAAATTCTAGAATGGCTTATCTATTTTAGAAATAACAGATAGACAAACTTACTCGTCTTGCTTAAGACTCTCAAATTTTGTTTAGTTATAACAGACAGACAAACAGATTTTTAAAATTCTAGAATGGCTTGTCTATTTTAGAAATTACAGACAGACCAACTTACTCGTCTTGAGTTAGACTCTCAAATTTGGTTTAGCGATTACAGACAGACAAACAGATTTCAAAAATTCTAGAATGGCTTGTCTATTTTAAAAATTACAGACAGACCAATTTACTAGTCTCGATTGAGAGTCTTAAATGTTGTTTAGATATTACAGATAGACAAACCGATTTTCAAAATTCTAGAATGGCTTGTCTATTTTAGAAATTATAGACAGACCAACTTACTCGTCTCGGTTTAGACTCTCAAATGTTGATTAGATATTACAAACAGACAAACAGATTTTCAAAATTCTAGAATGGCTTGTCAATTATAGAAATCACAGACTGACAAACTAATTCGTCTTGATTTAGACTCTCCAATTTGGTTTAGATATTATAGACAGACGAACAGATTTTCAAAATTCTAGAATGGCTTGCCTATTTTAGAAATCACACACAGACAAACTTACTCGTCTTGATTTAGACTCTCAAATTTGGTTTAGATATTACAGACGAACAGATTTTCAAAATTCTAGAATGGCTTGACTATTTTAGAAATTACAGACAGACCAACTTACTCGTCTCGGTTTAGAATCTTAAATGTTGTTTAGATATTATAGGCAGACAAACAGATTTTCCCAAATTCTAGAATGGCTTGTCTATTTTAGAAATTACAGACAGAAAAACTTACCCGTCTTGCTTTAGACTCTCAAATTTGGTTTAGTTATTACAGACAGACAAACAGATTTTCAAAATTCTAGAATGGCTTGTCTATTTTAGAAATTACAGAAAGACCAACTTACTCGTCTCGGTTTAGAATCTTAAATGTCGTTTAGATATTATAGGCAGACAAACAGATTTTCAAAATTCTAGAATGGCTTGTCTATTTGAGAAATTACAGACAGACCAACTTACTCGTCTTGATTTAGACTCTCAAACTTGGTTTAGATATTACAGACAGACAAACAGATTTTCAAAATTCTAGAATGGCTTTTCTATTTTAGAAATTACAGACAGACCAACTTACTCGCCTCGGTTTAGACTCTCAAATATTGATTAGATATTATAGACAGACAAACAGATTTTCAAAATTCTAGAATAGCTTGCCTATTTTGGAAATTACAGACAGACAAACTTACTCGTCTCGATTTAGACCCCCAAATTTTGTTTAGATATTACAGAGAGACAAACAGATTTTCAAAATTCTAGAATGGCTTTTCAATTATAGAAATCACAGACTGACAAACTAACTCGTCTTGATTTAGACTCTCCAATTTGGTTTAGATATTATAGACAGACGAACAGATTTTTAAAATTCTAGAATGGCTTGACTATTTTAGAAATTACAGACAGACCAACTTACTCGTCTCGGTTTAGAATCTTAAATGTTGTTTAGATATTATAAGCAGGCAAAACAGATTTTCAAAATTCTAAAATGGCTTGTCTATTTTAGAAATTACAGAAAGAACAACTTACTCGTCTCGGTTTAGAATCTTAAATGTCGTTTAGATATTATAGGCAGACAAACAGATTTTCAAAATTCTAGAATGGCTTGTCTATTTTAGAAATTACAGACAGAAAAACTTACTCGTCTTGCTTTAGACTCTCAAATTTTGTTTAGTTATTACAGACAGACAAACAGATTTTCAAAATTCTAGAATGGCTTGCCTATTTTAGAAATTACAGAAAGACCAACTTACTCGTCTTGGTTTAGAATCTTAAATGTCGTTTACATATTATAGGCAGACAAACAGATTTTCAAAATTCTAGAATGGCTTGTCTATTTTAGAAATTACAGACAGAAAAACTTACTCGTCTTGCTTTAGACTCTCAAATTTTGTTTAGTTATTACAGACAGACAAACAGATTTTCAAAATTCTAGAATGGCTTGTCTATTTTCGAAATTGTCAGACAGACAAAATTACTCGTCTTGATTTAGACTCTCAAATTTGGTTTAGATATTACAGACAGACGAACAGATTTTCAAAATTCTAGAATGGCTTGTCTATTTTAGAAATCACAGACAGACCAATTTAGTCGTTTTGGTTTAGAATCTTAAATGTTGTTTAGATATTATAGGCAGCCAAACAGATTTTCAAAATTATAGAATGGCTTGTCTATTTTAGAAATTACAGACAAACAAACTTAATCGTCTTGCTTTAGACTCTCAAACTTGGTTTAGATATTACAGACAGACAAACAGATTTTCAAAATTCTAGAATGGCTTGTCTATTTTAGAAATTACAGACAGACCAACTTACTCGTCTCGGTTTAGACTCTCAAATATTGATTAGATATTATAGACAGACAAACAGATTTTCAAAATTCTAGAATAGCTTGCCTATTTTGGAAATTACAGACAGACAAACTTACTCGTCTCGATTTAGACTCCCAAATTTTGTTTAGATATTACAGATAGACAAACAGATTTTCAAAATTCTAAAATGGCTTATCTATTTTCGAAATTACAGACAGACAAACTTAATCGTCTCGATTTAGACTATCAAATTTTGTTTAGATATTACAGATAGACAAACAGATTTTCAAAATTCTAGAATGGCTTGACTATTTTAGAAATTATAGACAGACAAACTTACTCGTCTCGATTTAGACTCTCAAATTTTGTTTAGATATTACAGATAGACAAACAGATTTTCAAAATTCTAGAATGGCTTATCTATTTTCGAAATTGCAGACAGACAAACTTACTCGTCACTATTTAGACTCTCAAATTTGGTTTAGATATTACAGACACACGAACAGATTTTCAAAATTCTAGAATGGCTTGACTATTTTAGAAATTATAGACAGACAAACTTACTCGTCTCGATTTAGACTCTCAAATTTTGTTTAGATATTACAGATAGACAAACAGATTTTCAAAATTCTAGAATGGCTTATCTATTTTCGAAATTACAGACAGACAAACTTACTAGCCTCGATTTAGACTCTCAAATTTTGTTTAGATATTACAGATAGACCAACAGATTTTCAAAATTCTAGAACGTCTTGCCTATTTTAGAAATTACAGACAGACAAACTTACTCGTCTTGATTTAGACTCTCAAATGTTGTTTAGTGATTACAGACAGACAAACAGATTTTCAAAATACATAATACTTAGACAAACTTACTCGTCTTAATGTAGACTCTTGATTTATGCTCTCAAATTCTGTTTAAATACTACAAACAAAAAGATTTGCTTAAATGTAGTTTTGTCTATATTAGAAACTGAAAAGACAAACTATATTCGAATAAATTGACCTAGGTTTAATAATAGAATCGAAATGAAAGCGACCTCGAATTTATCAGGAATTAAACAGAAGTTCATCGATTTGTTCTCGAAGGTTGTTCTATTAGTTTTAATAATTAGACACGCACACAAAACATTTAGATATACATTTAAAACCAGCAAACTTAACCACAGTTTACAATAGTAAAACCGTAAAAAATGCAAAGATTGGCTCGTTTTATCGAGGAATTAAAATGTGCAAAATCCATTAAAACTTTTGGTGAATTCGCCTGGAATTTAAATCATATTTTTACAAATATCAATAATCAAATATGAGTAATATAATTTTATAAATAATCAAATATCTATATTCAAATATCAATATAATCATATATCAATAATCGATTTAGAAGAATATGTAAATTCTATAAATTCGACGAAATTATTATAAAGTTTCCCTTCAAAATGCTTATGTATGAATTGAATTCAAAGTGGTAAACGTCTCGGGTGGTCCATTCAATCGGCACTCCGTAAATTCCTTTCACGAAATCAACCCCCTACATTCGTCCCAATTTTCTTCTTTATCGTTCCTTCGACCAAAACCCCAGCATCCTTTATTTAGGTCACCTAATTTCGACTGCACACGTGGCCCCACACTTCAAACCTCTCTCGCCCCATCGACTCTACATGTTCAAATCCAAGCGATTGGAAAATTCTTCAAATATTGGCTAATCTGCCGGAAAGATTAGACAAGATCTAGTTAAACATCAAATTAAATTTCTGAACTCAATACACATTTTGAAAATCTGTTTGTTGTCTGTAATATCTAAACAAAATTTGAGAGTCTAAATCGGGACGAGTAAGTTTGTCTGTCTGTAATTTCTAAAATAGCCAAGACATTCAAGAATTTTGAAAATCTGTTTGTCTGTCTGTAATATCTAAACAAAATTTGAGAGTCTAAATCTAGACGAGTAAGTTTGTCTGTCTGTGATTTCTAAAATAGTCAAGCCATTCTAGAATTTTGAAAATCTGTTTGTCTGTCGGTAATATCTAAACAAAATTTGAGACTAATTTGAGTCTAAATCAAGACGAATAAGTTTGTCTGTCTGTAATTTCTAAAATAGCCAAGACATTCTAGAATTTTGAAAATCTGTTTGTCTGTCTGTAATATCTAAACAAAATTTGAGAGTCTAAATCTAGACGAGTAAGTTTGTCTGTCTGTGATTTCTAAAATAGTCAAGCCATTCTAGAATTTTGAAAATCTGTTTGTCTGTCTGTAATATCTAAATAAAATTTGAGAGTCTAAATCAAGACGAGTAAGTTTGTCTGTCTGTGATTCCGAAAATAGTCAAGCCATTCTAGAATTTTGAATATCTGTTTGTCTGTCTGTAATATCTAAATAAAATTTGAGAGTCTAAATTAAGACGAGTAAGTTTGTCTTTGTGTAATTTCTAAAATAGTCAAGCCATTCTAGAATTTTCAAAAAGTGTTTGTCTGTCTGTACTATCTAAACAAAATTTGAGAGTCTAAATCAAGACGAATAAGTGTGTCTGTCTGTAATTTATAAAATAGTCAAGCCACTCTAGAATTTTAGAAATCTGTTTGTCTGTTTGTAATAACTAAACAAACAAAGTCTAAATCCAGATGAGTAAGTTTGTCTGTCTGTAATTTCTAAAATAGTCAAGCCATTCTAGAATTTTGAAAATCTGTTTGTCTGTCTGTAATATCTAAACAAAATTTGAGAGTCTAAATCAAGACGAGTAAGTTTGTCTGTCTGTTATTTCCAAAATAGTCAAGACATTCTAGAATTTTGAAAATCTGTTTGTCTGTGATATCTAAACAAAAATTTGAGAGTATAAATCAAGACTAGTAAGTTTATCTGTCTATAACTTCGCAAATAATCAAGATAATCTAAACAATCTCATCCTTTCGATTGATTGGAAGAGTCCAAAGTGCAATTGATTTATTGCACAATTGCAGTTACATAGACTGACACGCTCAATAAGAAATTATTTGCCAAAAAAAAAACAAATTGTAGGAAAATAATATATAATAAAACACCCCGGAAAATTGGTAAGAACTTGCGAATTATTGTGGTTTTACTGTTTTGGATTGGTCCACCGCAACTTTGTTGTTTTTGACGCCATTATGAAATCTCCATTTTCCAGAGAAATTGTTTAATTGAGGAAAATTTAAAAAAAATTGGAATAGTTAAAGGAAAATGATGACGTTGTTGGGGAATGGACAGCGAATGAAAAAAATGGGCAATAAAAATCTTGCTGATTTTCCGGGAAATTAAAAAAACAGAATTGAAGGAAATTGGAATGGTTGAAGGAAAATGATGACGTTCTTGGTGGCGAAACATTTCCAAATTTGATTGGGTTTTCAAAATTTGCATATTAAGCGTGTAAAATGATAGCGAGGATTAATTTGGAATTGACGATGAATTGGAAAAAAAGATGAATAACAATGAGATTAATTATTGTTTTTCTTTTATCTTGAAATTATCGAACAAAATCAATTTTGGATTTCATCCACGCAGAACATCCAAATGATCAAAACAAGATTCATGAATATTTTAAATTCGATATTTCGCAACATTGCACAAAGTTTAATAATGTCCAAAATTTACCTAAAATTTTAGTAAATTAACGCTAAATTTAGCTTTTCGTTAACAAAACTTGCAATTTCCGGTGGACGTAATCGAAGCTCCCCAAAGGCCAAAAATCGATTCGAACCGAACAACTCATTGTCTCCCCTTCAACAACCTTCATCCGCGAATTTAAGCCTCCAAGCAAAATATTCCTCTTACCTTTAATTCGAACGTGAACAGACGGAGTACACGCACCGGCTGAAACTATTTTCTAGATTGTAATCCGCGCCTTCGACGCACTATTTCCAAAACATCTTGGAAGGCTCGTGATGGCGATGGCGGTCATTTTACTTTTCGCCGCCCTTGCCGTGCGGGGGGACCGAGGGGCAGCAGTCGGCGCACGCTCTGCCGCCCCCACGTGACACGATCAATAAACAAGCGCCAATGCGAGTGCGCCTGTCCGCCACCCGGGGGGAAAATCAATATATATATATATATATATATATATATATATATATATATATATATATATATATATATATATATATGTATATATATGTGTGTGTGTGTGTGTGTGTGTGTGTGGAGTTCGTCCGTCGTTCCGTGTGTGGGGGTGGTTTGGGGGCCGAGCGCGTGCATCCTCTCCGGACATGACCTTGCGTACTCGCGTCTTCTTTGGGGGATTGCGCGATGTTGTTGCCCGAGGGTCGATTCCATGCAGGATGACAGCAAACAGATACAAATCGGTTTTCCGCAAATTGCAAAAATTGCGATTGTGTAAACATATTTTACAAACGAAAAGTGCAAATGAATTTTCGAAAAAACTTCCGGTGCAAAAGAAGAAACCAATGGATTGTGAGATGGACAAAACTATATAGACAAAACTTGACTGATAAGACTAGACAAACAAGATTAGACAAACAAGATTAAAAAGACAAGACCAGGCATACAAGACCAGACAGACAATACTAGACAGACAAAGTCTAGACAAGGACAAGTCTAGACAAAGCAGACTAGACAGACAAGAAACTATCAATAATTTTTTCGAAATATTTTGTTATCTATTTTAACACGTAGTATTTAATATTCGTTAAGTTGTAGAAAGGTACTTTTTACTTTTTTTGTGTGCCTTGACCGGGCTTTATGTCAGGAAGAAAAGTCAGACCACGATACACAAAGTGTAACTTTTACTCGCTATAAATGTATAAAGTGAATGAATTTGTTTGGATAAATGTTTGCAATTTGCGCAGTTCATGTGGGAAAACATGCAAATATCGCGGGATAAATATTTGCTCGACGTGATAACTTGCTCACTAGAATTACTAAATACATATGTGCCATTTTATTATATTAAGTACATGCCGATACTCTATACTAACTAATTTATCTAGATAACAATCGTTGCAAATATTACATATTAAATCAACAATGATTATTGCAATTTACCGTTATTAGATAGTTTTGGCGGATTAATCTTATCTAATTAGTCAATTGCGTGTTTGTAATTGTCGAATATAGGATTAGGCAAGATTAGCTTTCAAGCTTTTCTACCGCAAAAAGTAAAACCTAAGATCGATCTAACCTTGTTCCAACTCCAAGGCGACGACAGGAAGGACAAAACCGATCTACGCAATGGAAGGATTTGGGCACAAACCTGATCTAATCTAAACGAAGGACTTGAAGTTTTCAAGTGCAATCCTTGTTCAAGTTCATATGTCTTGACATCTATCTAACAAAATCAGACAAAGTCAGACAAGACAAAACAATACCAGACAAAACCAAACAAGACCAGACAAGACCAGACAAGACCAGACCGCACTAAACAAGAGTAGATAAGAGCAGACAAGCCCAGACAATATCAGGCATTACCACACAAGACCATACAAGACGGGGCAAGATCAGACAAAATCTGACAAGATCGGGCAAAAACAAACAAGAACAGGCAAGGCCAGACAAGAGCAGACAAGACCAGACAACATCAGACAAGACCTGACAAGACCAGAGAAGATCAGGTAATAACAGACAAAACCAGACCCCAGGGGAGAAGCCAAACTCCTACTGGGCGCGTCTCACAGGTGGCGGATAGTTAGGGAACGCCCTCATCGGCTTGCCGGAGGGTAGTGGTCAAATAAAACAGCCACCGCGGACCAAATAGCGCAACGGAGGAGAAAACCTTCAGGAATAAAAAACATCGATGACGAATCTGGCTGACTGACACGGACACGATCTGGTAAAGGAATGGAAGGTTCTCGAAACAGGAGATGACGATTCTGGAAAAGCACCGCGACCCGGGTTACGGGTGTACTGAGGGCAAGGGACTCACTCAGAATAAAAAAATGACCCAAAAATATGAAATGGCGGACAAGAAACAAAATCCCCGGGCGGGTAACCAGATAGAGGGAAATTCTATTTCCCGTCACCTGAAAAACTCTTGTCAGGTGCTGCCCCACGGAATACGGTGGGAGCGCTTACCGCTACTATCGACGGAGCAGCTAATGGTGACAACAAGGCAATGAACATGGATATGGAGATGGCTACGAGTGGACGGGGCGGAAAGGTGGGCCCAGCGACAGACAAAGTTACGGAAAACCCGGAGGAGAGCATACCACAAGAGTGGCAAATCTTCGGGAAAAGAAGCTGTATTAAAAGGACACCGCCAACAAAAAAACAGGCAGCAAAGTAGGGAACGGGTAAATAAAAAAGAGAGAGCGCAAACAAAGAACGTATTCCAGCTCTGGAAAGCAACGGCCCTTGATAGCGAACAAGGAAAGGAATCTGAACAGGAGAGAGAGGAAAATGCCACAAGCACCGATAGTTCCCCTGAGCTCACGATGGAGGCGAAAAAAAGGAAAAGAAGCAAAATAAATAAAAATGAGGAAAAAAAACGGAAGAAAGGAGAAGCGCGTGCACTGCAGGAGCTTCTCGACACAGTGGCAAAGAATATAATAGATCTACAAAAATTGACCAAGGAAAACATAATCACTAAGAGGGAGATTAAATAAACAGTAAATAAACTAAGAGACAGCGCGAACAAAATGACCTCGGGCAGGGTACGGAACTTTTTAACAAAAGAGGAAGATAACAGTGAGGACGAAGAGTATAGCAGGGGAGCAGGGAGTCGGGAGTGCGCAAATAAACCAAAAAAAAAATAGAAATAAAAGAAAAGGAACCTATCAGTGCGACAAAAGAGGTCAATAACGTAGAAGCGGAGCTGAGGTCAGAAAATAAGAGGCTCGGTGAGCTTCTGAAGGAAGCCCAAGAACCGATTGCAAAGCTCAAAAAAAAAACAGATTGGGTGGGGAAATTGCACCAAAAAAATCACGAGAAAAATAATAAAAGACATAGAGAAGCTGGAGGAATTTAAGGAAGCAGAAAGTCATCATGGGAGGAAGAGGTATTCGAGAACGTAAAGGTGGTTGTGGGAAATCCCATAACCACGTATGATGAAGGGACAATGAAATGCATACTCGTAGAGCCAGCTGATGAAAAAATTGAGAAGCATACAAAGAATATACTGCGACAGATTTCCAGAACTCTGTAATCCAACAAAAGATTTTGAAATCTTTGAGAATACGATAAGAATTGGGCGAGGAAACGAACAAACCCAAAGAACAAGGAGGATAGCAAAAATTAAAACAGACGGGACAGACAAAAACATGTGGGATCATTTAATAAACTTGAGGATGGAAGCAGAAAGCGACAACGTGAGAAAGGTTGTCCTACACAGAACCAGGTTTATGGACACGTATAAAATGAGGAACATTTTCCTGAGGAACTTTCCAGAGAAATTGCTTTCGTTGCTTTCCAGAGAAATGAGGAACATTTTGGGTCATTACCCAAACTGTGTTCTTAGGTCGGGAGGTTGAAGTAGAAATCTACACGCCCAAAGAAACGAGACAATGAGAAAACGAAGCAGGGCGAACCGGACAAAACAAGAAGGAAAGGGATTCGTTTGCCATAACTATCACTAGACAGATGGGAGAATATATGACGCTACTAGATGAACTGAAGACAGTCATGAATAGCACGGCAGAGGCTAAAATAATCAGGAGTCTCAGAAGCTCCAAAAATGGAAGCCTGCTTATAGTCACGGACAGGGACGTGGAGGGTCTCCAAAAGGTAATAAACACAATCACGGAGGAGGTAAAAGATGTCAAAGTAAGAAATATCTCCAGCGAAAACAAACAAGCAGTACACATAAAGGGACTGGACGCGATGGCAACAAAAAATGATGTGGCCGAGGCATTAGCCACAGAGCTTGGCCTAACCGGTACGATAGACCCGATGAGATGGAAAGTGGGGAACTTATGACAAAGCTACGGAAACACACAAGCGGTGACCGTCATGGTAGGGAAAGATGACCACGACACGCTTATGATAAAAGAGACATTAAGGGTAGGGCTGAGCAGATGCAAAGTACAAGAGAGGGTGGACGTCCCCCGATGCTATAAGTGCGGGAGCTATAGCACCGGGCGAAGGAATGCCAGAGTGAGGTAGATAGATCCGAAGCTTGCTATAATTGTGGCAAACAATGACATAACTCAAGGAAATTCCCCCTTTGCGAGCAGGTCCAAGAAATTTAGGGAAGCCCTAGCAAACCAACAGAAGAGAAGTAAGAAAACGTAAGACCAGAGCATCAAACTAACAAACAATGAACACCCAAAATACATATCGGAAGACGACAGGGCGCGCTGAGGACAGAGACAAAAAAATAAAATTTCTACAAATAAACCTAAACAGGCACAAAGGTGCAATGGATTTAAAACAGCAGCTGAAAGAAAAGCAGACGTAATAATGGGTAGCGAGCCAAATAAAAAACGGGACAAGAGGATGGTATGCAGATGCAAACAAAGAGGTAGGGATTAGAGTACTGGGCAAAATAAGAATAACTGAACAAGGCGCGGGCAAAGGATTTGTCTGGATCGAAACGGCATACGGTATACACTACAGCTGCTACATATCGCCTAACTGCCAGAGGGGCGAATTTGAAAATTTCCTAAGCGAATTAGGCGAGGACATTGGCAAACGTCAAAAACAAAAACGGATCCTGGTTGGCGGGGACTTTAGCTCAAAGGCCTATGCGTGGGGTTCGGATGCACAGGATGAGAGAGGAAATCTTCTATTGGACTTTCTGGCACAACACGATCTGATAATCTGCAATGCGGGAAATGAGGCCACCTTCGAACGGAGAAACCAAAGCTCAATTATCGATATAACGATGGCAGGGAAAGAAACATATGACAACATGATGGACTGGGCAGTACTAAAAGAAACAGAGACCCTGTCGGATCACAAATATATAGAGTTTACACTGACAAGAAGCACAAAACTCGGAAAAGAAAATCAGCAAGAGGAATACACCACAAGAAAATGGAAAATAAAAGCGGGTGATCTAGACAAGTTCAAAGAGACACTAAAAAGGCAATTAAATAATAATGCATGGCTTCCAGAAGACAAAAACTTCCTGATAAATGCTGTAGAAAAAGACCTGCAATGAAGTACTTACCAAGTATAAGGGAAAGACGGAAGTAAGCCAGCTGTTTACTGGTGGCACGAGGGGATAGCAGAGAGCAGACGACAGTGTATACGGGCGTTATATGGAGAGAATGCAGACAAGCAGCTATGGGTAAACTATAGAAAGTGCCGGGATTCCCTAAAGAAGGTAATAAAACAAGCCAAACAACGCAAGTGGAACGAGCTGATAAAGGAGCTGGAAGATAACGTCTGGGGACTAGCGTACCAGATCGTCATGAAGAAAACCAAAATGCTGAGAGGCAATAATACACTAGAGGAAGAAAAACAACTGAAATGGGCGGATAAACTCTTTCCAACCCACCGGCCGTTAAGCTGGACCCCACAAGAGAAGAAAGAAACCGACGAGATAGTACAGGAAATATCAGCAGAGGAATTAGGGACTGCGGTTACCCAAATGAAAAATGGAAAAGCACCTGGGCCGGACGGGATAACTCCGGAAATATTTAGAATAGTGCTAGAAAATCACGAAGAGACCTGTAGAGCATGCCTGAATAGACTACTGAGAGAGGAGAGATTCCCGCAAATCTGGAAAACTGCTCGCTTAGTGCTTATAGAAAAACCGAAAAAACACAAAGACTCGGAGGACAGCTGTCGACCTCTATGCTTACTAAATGTACCAGGGAAATTATGGGAGAGCATCATAAGAAACTGACTGCAACAAGAGCTTGAAGAAAAATGCGCCCTGTCAGAACAACAATATGGCTTCCGAAAAGTCAGATCAACTGTCAATGCTGTCAGGAAAATTCAAGAGCTAGCAAGGGTTGCCTCCGCCCCTTCCTACCGACATAAGAAATTAGCGATAATGGTAGCACTAGACATACGAAATGCTTTTAACAGTGCACCGTGGTCTGAGATTTTGAAAACGCTGGAAGAACAAAAGATATCGACATACTTAGTACGTCTGATTAGAAACTATTGTAGAGACAGGAAAATAGAAATAGGGAAAAGCAAAAAAATCGACGTAAGCAGCGGGGTGCCACAAGGCTCTGTCTTGGGTCCCACATTATGGATTGCATATTACGACAGGATACTCAGGCTGGTCCTCTCGGAGGGAACTCGGAGGCATACGCGGACGATTTGGCAGTGGTGGTGATAGATGGCAATGCGGAATACTTGAAACGGAAAGTGAATGGTCGCTTAATATCATAGACCAGGAGCTGGAAGAAATGGGTCTTGAAATTGCGCCAGAAAAATTCGAAGCGTTGGTACTAAGCGTTGGTGAGGAGAAGGACCCAATCTGAGATGAGCATAGGTTTTAAAAATACGACAATTAAAACAAAATAAAGTATAAAATATTTGGGCATACGACTGGATAAAGACCTAAAAATGTATACGCACTTGCAGGAAACAGCAAAAAACGGTAGAACAGCTGAGAAGGCTAATGACAAATGTTAAGGAACCAAGGGCGAGCCGCAGACGCACACTCTGCACAGTGGCACTGTCAAAAATGCTGTACGGTGCTCCTACGTGGTATGAATCGTTGATAAGAACTAAAAAATATAGAAGAATGTATGAAAGAATACAGAGACAGCTGGCAATACGGATATGTAGTTCCTACAGGACGGCCTCGGCGGAAGCGCAGTCGGTAGTTGCCGGGCTGATGCCAATAGACCTGATGGCAAAAGAAAGGCTAAGAGGGTACCTTGAAGGGGAGGAGAGCAGTGGTCGGATTAGAGCAGACACTATGCACGAATGGCAGACAAGATGGAACCAGGAAACCGGATGTGCGGTCTGGACAAAACGAATCATCCCACTCATAGAACCATGGGTGACACGAGGATACGGAGAAGTAAATTACTTTCTCTCGCAGCTGCTGCTCGGACATGGTAGCTTCATGGCATACCTCTATCGCAGACATCTGAGGGAGACCAAAAATTGTGTGTACTGTCCGGCCCTGGTGGATGATTGCCTCCATACATTTTTCAACTGCCCCAAATGGGCGAAACAACGTATGGAAATGGAAATAACGGTGGGAGGAAAGCTGACGCCAGAAAACCTACAGGAGACAATACTACAAAGCAGAGAATGCTGGGACGCAGTGGAGAAGCTAGCCGCATCTGTCATAATAGCAAAAGAGAAGGACGAAACGGATCGCAAAAAAGAGGAATAAGATAAACAGAAGGCAAACCCCGAGCGAAGTAATGCTGAGAAGGCGGGACTGCCAAGGGGTCAGAATTGAGGAGTGGGTTTTTTAGTGGGTAGTCAAGCCACTGAGGCGAGTAGTCCCACACTCCCCAGAGCAATTTGGAGCACTGGGGGCCGTACGTAAATGTATTTTACCCCTCCTCCCGAAAAAAAAAGACAAAACCAGACGCATACCGTACACACCATCGCCTTTGTAGGTAATGCCGAATATTTGACCCTGTGTATCTTTTTCTTGTTCGGCGTAAGCCTGGAGCAGAGCTTTTTGCCCTCTCGTTAAGTCTTTGGAACTACAATTTTGTAAGTCACGTAATGGTCCTCGCGACCATAACCATCTAATTTCTTCATTCTTTTTCCGCTTAATCTAATTGTTATGAGACGACGTCCCTGGCATATTTTGTAACGTTTGATCTTCATACAATCCCTGTATTCTAATTGTCACGGAAATATTTGCTTCGGTGTGAACGTCACTGCCTTCCCGTTTGAAGTAATCGGACTTTTCCACCCTAAAATTCACAAACAATTCTTCCTACCAACCGGAATTCTCACTGTCTGTCCGTCCTCTAACCTCAGATTAGATACACAAACCTTCTTCCTTTGAACTGTAGATCCTTTGCCCTCGCACTCAGTACATTTGTGCTTAAGGGGGCAAACCACATTAGGAGGTTCAATCTGATTTTTTCTTATTGCATAAATCGTTAGCTCAACTATACAAGAATGAGGTGAGTATACAAGGTGAGGTGTGAACACGTGTCGTTGTCGTGCCGGAGCCGTCTCGGAATCGTGTCGTGTAGTGTGAAATCGTCCATTGGGCACGACACGACTCCGACACGGCTCCGGCACGACAACCACACGAGTTCACACCTTACGGCACGTGTGGACGACACGGCCCCGATTAAAAGCCATTTTTTAGTAAATAGTTTATAATTTAAAGTTATAAATAAGCAAATTTTTTAGTTTGACTTTTTTTACTCCCGTAGTATTATGGCGGCTGTTAATAAGTTATACTTACTGTACTTATTACATCTTCGACGTCGTAGAAGGCAAAAATGTGGACAGATATGGGTACATCCAATTTGAAAAGTGAGATATGTTGAGGATAGTTATTACACTCTTTTGCGAAAAATTATGTTGCGACGAAATAAAATTCTTAAATTACTTTAGGATGACCAAAAATACATTTGAATATATATTGAGCAGTTTAGAAGATGAAATCAAGAAAAACGATACTCCATTTCGAATATCGATACCACCTGAAGAAATGTTAGCTTATCCGTATATCGAAAGATTTCTTGCCAACATTTTTCTTTTAATATTTCATATTTATGATTTTAGTTATTTTGATCCCAAATTGCAGGATTTTTTTCCACAAGTTCAATCAGATTCACAATATCAATCTTAAAAGCCAATTTGAAAACACCATCTGATTAGTTTTATCGGGACGAGTGGGAAGATTGCTCCTTGACGACAGCCGGCGACGGCACCGGCACGGCACCGATATGCCGTCTAGTGTGAAACCATCTCACGTATTTTAATGTAAATTCCATCCCACCGGCATCGCTCACTCTGCCGTGCTGGGGCCGTGACGGAGTCGTGTCGTGTAGTGTAAAAACGTCCAAACGCTTAAATTGAGCTTAGGAGAACGAGAACAGATTATTTTATCAATACGCGATTCTAAAATGCATACATAAAGCGATGTAATATTAAGAAATTTATTCACAATAATATTTTCGCGGAGTGTTATTCGAATAATTAATTTAAAAAATGATGAAAATTTAATGATTAAATAAAACTAACACACAATTTGCCGGGCGCGTCCCATGCCGGCCGGCGCTTGTTATTTCTAATCTCAATTGTACAAAGGCAGACATAGGCAAGATTTTCTTCTAGATTCTATTACAAAACATCGTAATCTATATGTTCCATATCTCAACTTCTTATGCCCCGCTGCGGTGATAACTTTTTTGCTAATTTACGGAATTTTTTTTAATAGAAAAACCGTTATGTAGACACATATTTGACATGATTTCTAACACACGCTAGTATAAATTAATGAAAACGTAATATATGTGCATGCCTTCCTTAACACCCTCTATCAAACAAGAACGAAAAAGGACACTCCAGTAGAAAGTTACACGCACTTGAATAAACTGATAAAAAAAGATATTTCTGACCCGATACACGTGTGCGCGCTAAGCTGACAAGGGTAACTTTGAACTCGCGTAGCGTCTCAACCATAAAAGATATTCTACTTTTATTTTAGAATAACATACACTGAAGCATCCTATACAAAATTCTTTTGAATTAAATCCATTCGGTGACGATCATTTTTTCAATTTTTGGCCAACTTTTTTAAGATTCAGACCTCTGTGGGACGTGGAGATTATAGAGTTTAAAGGCCTTATTATAATAAGGCCTTAAGATTATAGGCCTTAAGATTTTTAAAGTGGGTAGCGAGCCACTATTTTTTCGAAAGATTTTTACTGTGATGGTTTTGCCAGGGCTATCCACAGGAGGACGGTGGCTTATTTTTATTTGCGTCCCAGGATTTGACCTATGGCTGAGTAATCTGATCTACCATAGTAGTCTTGTGTAGTCTTGTCTACCACACCACCACCGCCTCGACTCTAGATATGACATATTAAAAAATGTATAAAACTTTATATTTGAATTCCGCTGTCGTGTTTCCTGTGTTAAGTCAGGATTAATGTTTGAAAAATGTATGTAATAGATGTGCTAATGTCCAAATATTAAATGCATGCATTCATGGGCGTAGCCAATCAGGAGGGGCGAGTAGAGGCGACTATCTTCAAGACAGCATGGTAGATGTGTAGTTTAGGAACCCTTGTGTGTCAATTGGTGCATATCTGCACACAAAACCCACCCCCCGCCCCTCGAAATATTTTCTAAACGCCACAAGAAACTAAACACTGGCTACGCCCGTGGCATGCATATCAACTACATCCAAAGTCAGAATATACAAAGCAGCTGTAAGACCCATAATGACATACACAGCAGAAACACGAGCCGACACAGCCGAGACCAAAAGGATGGCGCGCACCAATGAAATGAGAGAACTAAGAGCAATAACGGGAAACACACTCAAAGGCCGAAGAAGGAGTAAAGAAATTCAGGAAGAATGCGAGACAGAAGACGTGGTGAGGTGGACACGCGCGCGAATGCGCTTCTGGAATGAACACATATGGCTATGTGTATGGATGGAAGAGCACAGGCTAGCAAAAATCGCACGAGACGAAAAACCAGCATCATGTCGACCATCAGGACGACCACCAAAGAGATGGAAGGACGGCTGGTCGTCAGAATCTTAATAGCATGTGCAATGAGGATGGAAAAAACAAGCCTTTAGGCTTCCGGAAAAAAGAATAAATATTAGACCCTCCTGCTCCAAGGTGCACCCAAACTCACAAAACAAACAAACAAACCCATGGCGCTACAGCCTTGGTCTCCTCCCACAGCCTACACTTGTGCTTGGTGTCTTGATCTTAGACACAACTGTAGGGGAGCCCTTACAGTTTTGAACGTGGATGGCGAGCCACTAATCGGAGAGGTTTCGAGGCAGATTTTTACAGCGATGACTTTGACTGAGCCATCTACAGGAACTCACAAAACAAACAAACAAACCCATGGCGCTACAGCCTTGATCTCCTCCCACAGCCTACACTTGTGCTTGGTGTCTTGATCTTAGACACAAGTGTAGGAGAGCCCTTACAGTTCTTAACGTGGATGGCGAGCACTAATCGGAGGGGTTTCGAGACAGATTTTTACAGCGATGACTTTGACAGAGCCATCTACAGAAAAACGCTCTCATTTTTCACAATGTCTAATAGGCCACCACAGTCTCCAAAACTCACGCATTTCTAAAATATACCCTCCCAGTAAAATAGGTTGCCGACCCCTGCACTAAACACACGAGTTGAAAGACGAAATATCAAACAGAAAATATAGACATACAAGAGTAGACGGAGAGCATTAGTAGGATAAATTGTGATTAAAAGGTTTCATGAAATGAATTATGAGCTTGATAAACAAGGACAAGCTAATTAATAATTCCGATGCGTTTATTAATGAAACGCGTCATCGCGGCATCGTTTCAAATGTCACAATATATCAATAACTGCCAATTAGCTAAGATTATGGCCCGAAGCCACGAACACACGACCTAAACACTGGATCTTTCTAGTCCATCACAACAGTTTTAATTACAAATATTAACAGTTATTACATTTATTAATTACAAACTAGACAAGGCTAAAGAGAATTAGCTATAAGTAAGATAAGGCTAAACAAGTTTCGTTTGTATAATCTGGTCTGTTTAACCTGGTCTATTTTATACTGTCTGTCTAGTCTTATCTATCAAGTCCTCTCTGTCTAGATTTGTCTGTTTAATCTTGTCGGACTAGTCTCGCCTGTCTAGTATTATCTGTGTAGCTTTGTCTGTCTAGTCTTGTCTATCCAGGCCTGATTGTCTAGTCTTGTCTGTCTAGTCTTATCTGTCTAGTCTAGTCTGACTAGTCGTATCTGTCTAGCCCTGTATGTCTAGTTTTGTCTGTCTAGTCTTGTCTGTTTAGTTTTGTATGTCCAGTCTTGTCTGTCCAGTCTTGTTGATCTAGTCTTGTCTGTCTAGTCTTGTCTGTCTAGTCTTCTCTCTCTAGTCTTGTCTGTCTAGTCTTGTCTGTCTAGTCTTGCTGTCTAGTCTTGTCTGTCTAGTCTTGTCTGTCTAGTCTTGTCTGTCCAGTCTTGTCTGTCTAGTCTTGTCTGTCTGGTCTTGTCTGTCTAGTCTTGTCTGTCTAGTCTTGTCCGTCTAGTCTTGTCTGTCTAGTCTTGTCTGACTAGTCTTGTCTGTCTAGTCTTGTCTGTCTAGTCTTGTCTGTCTAGTCTTGTCTGTCTAGTCTTGCCTGTCTACGCTTCTCTGTCTAGTCTTGTCTGACTAGTCTTATCTGTCTAGTCTTGTCTGTCTAGTCTTTTCTGTCTAGTCTTGTCTGTCTAGGCTTCTCTGTCTACTCTTATCTGTCAAGTCTTGCCTGTCTAGGCTTCTCTGTCTAGTCTTGTCTGACTAGTCTTATCTGTCTAGTCTTGTCTGTCTAGTCTTTTCTGTCTAGTCTTGTCTGTCTAGGCTTCTCTGTCTACTCTTATCTGTCAAGTCTTGTCTGTCTAGTCTTGTCTGTCTAGGCTTCTCTGTCTAGTCTTGTCTGTCTAGTCTTATCTGTCTAGCCTTGTCTGTCTAGTCTTGTCTGTCTAGTCTTGTTTGTCTAGTCTGTGTAGTCTTGTCTATTTAGTTTTATCTGTCTAATCTTGTCTATCTATCTATACTGAATATGTGGGTAGAGGGTAGTTTATAAACGACGTGCCGAGCTCGGCTGTGGCGAGCCGGGAGACTGTAATTTACACGTCGTTTATAAACTACCCGCCACCAATTACCTCGTCTCAAATCTGAAAAATGGTTTAGTGTAGTCCATCTATTCTTGTTTCTCTAGTCGACTCTACCTAGTCTCATCTATCTAGTCTTGTCTGTCTAGTCTTGCCTGTTTAGTCTTGTTTGTCTAGTCTTGTCTGTCTAGTCTTGTCTGTCTAGTCTTGTCGGTCTAGTTTTGTCTGTCTAGTCTTGTCTGTCTACTCTTGTATGTCTAGTCTTGTCTGTCTACTCTTGTCTGTCTACTCTGGTCTGTCTAGTCTTGTCTGCCTATTCTTGTCCGTCTAGTCTTGTCTGTCTAGTCTAGTCCGTATAGATATTAGAAAGCTTAAAATAGAAAGACAATCACTTACTAAATATTCTCGTTTGGGATTCTAAAATCCGTACGGGAACAAGGAATGGACCCTGCAAGGGACAAAACAAACACCTAGTCTATTTCCAGAGCCCGTCTGTGGCAATTTCCTCCGCACATTTTACCAAATCCTGACGTCAGCGACACCCACAGCAAAACCGATTCTCCGACTTCGACACCAACGCACCCGCAAAACGCTAAATCTATTTCGAAAGGAGGTTCGGGATTCGGGAGGTTCGAGTCCCCAGTTACGAATGAGCCTGAGATCGCCTAATACCAACCGAGCGCTTAATCAGCGCCCGATCCCATTGGCCGGCGCTCGGCGTCGGCGGAACTTTATGCTAAAACGCGAGGGCTTTCCTGTCTCCGCCGTATGAGTCACAGGCGCCGCAGAAAATCAATGGGCATGACCTACACTCATCGACGACGGCAACAGAAAAAAGAAACTGCCAGGGGAAGCGTACATTCATTTCATTGGGATTTGTATGCGACTAGTACGGCGCCTTGGTATTAGCTCACAGGTTTAATCAGCATCCTGTTACTTGACGAGACGTCGCATGAAAACGTAATTAGATAGAACTGGGAAGGAGTTAAATTGTATTTGCCATTTTATAAATTGTAATATTCGATCTCTCAAGGCAAAAGAAACATGACTAGACAGAGAAGACTTTTTATTTCGTATTCGCCACCCTGGTAGCGCATATTTTGCATTCATTGGGGGGGGACAACCCGGATGGTTTACTGAAAAACCGTCCTAGTTGTTGTCTCCCCGACCAGGATTCGAACCCGGGTCTCCCGCACTGAAAGGCGGGTATGTTGTAAACTACACCACCGAGAAGGACAGACAGAGAAGACTAGACAGAAAGGTCTAGACAGACAAGACTAAACTCACTAGGCATACTAGACAGATTAGACGGAATAGGCGGACTAGACGGACTAAACGGACTAGACATACTAAACGGAGCAGACAGACCAGGCAGACCAGACAGACCACGCAGAGCAGACAGAGCAGACAAAGCAGACATATCAGACAGACCAGACAGACCAGACAGACCAGACAGACCAGACAGACCAGACAGACCAGACAGACCAGACAGACCAGACAGACCAGACAGACCAGACAGACCAGACAGACCAGACAGACCAGACAGACCAGACAAACCAGACAGACGAGACTAGACAGACTAGTCTTGTATTTAGTGTTGTCGGTTTAGCTTAGTCCGGCAATACTTGTCTGTCTTGTTTCATTTATTTTTGCTTGATGAGTAGTATTGTCTCTCTAGTAGGGATGGCGAGCTGATATCGATTAATCGAATAATCGATTTTTTGAGTCGAAAAAATCGATTTTTTTAATCGATTTTAAGCAATCGGTCGATCCGTGAATCGAACTCAAACCCCCGAAAATCGAGATTCGATTTTTTTTGCAAGAATGCAATTTTTTGTAAGAACTATATAAATATTTACATTTAGTTGAACGTACTCAACCACATGTGTTTGGGTACGTTAAAAATTACAGTTTTTACTTAAATTATAAATTCACTATTGGTAAAACCATACTACATTATAGATAATCATATAAACTTATTAAAGTCGGATCACAGCCTGAATTTTTAAATATATTCAACCTTTCCGTAGCTCTATAATATTATTAAGTATTTTTTAGGACTACTAAAATAACGACTTGTACTGCGACTTTTATAGATCTATTGTACTTCATCCTCTTCCTCTAATCGTTGCTGCTTACCCATTTAGAGCGCCTCATCTAGTTCTCCCTTCTTCGAATTTGGTTCACGCTTCACGTTTCCGCAAATTGAATATGCTTTGTGCGTAGATACTCAAGTTACACATGTTGATATGGAAGGACGGAGTAATTCATTCGTGTTATCGAAACGGCTAGCGACCAAATCATGAAATTTATCAAAAGGTTTGAACCCCCAAACCCCCCCCCCCTGGCTACGCCCATGCCGACGACCGTCATCGAACGGTGAAGAAGAAAATGCAAAATTCTACCTACTTCCGGTTCGGCAGCCGCAAAATTCCGTTTTGCATAAACGTCTACCGCACGACCAAATCCAGAGAGGAAGAACCTAAGAAATCGAATCCGCAAACCAGAAGCCATTCCGTTCAGCGATCGGCTAGCAATATAAGGTCAAAGAAGATCGTGTTTTGCAATTATCGAATTATCAGTGAAGCCTCGAAAATTCGAGATGACAGTTTTGTGTGGAAAAAATCGGAGCTCCCTATAGCACCACTTACTCCGGTCGAAATCGGATCCGGATCGGTCCAAATTACTCCGGATCCCATTACTTACTCCGGATCGGTCCAAATACGGCCGCTCGGCGGCCAAGAAAGAGAAATTTTGTTTTCGCGATGCACCCCCGCCGCCTTCGGCGCACCACAATATCTCAAAGAGATGTTAATTGTCTGAAGTTTTCTAAACAATTTACCACATTTCCACAGCAAAATTTCTTTCGAAAATCACTCAAAACGAAAAATCGAAAATGTACTGAAAAATTGGGTTGATCGGATGGGGTACTGTCAAGCCAGCCGTGGCAATAATTTGAATGATGTGTTTCATTCTCAAATCAAAATGTTCAATCATTCTAATAAACTCATAGTTTTGACAAAATATTCATTAGTTTTTCTTTATAGCCAATTCAAATCCCAAGAATTAGATGGCCCACCATATATAACTTCTTCTTCTTTTGAATAGGCCTACTTTGGACCATGCTTGTTCAACTGTTGGGCTTTGGTCTTTTCCCAGTATTGTCGCATCTTATGCCGATGCAAATCCTTTCTTTCTTCTGTCCAGGAGGTAGGTTTTTTGGGTATGGGTAAGGGGGTCCTTCGGTGTTTATCCTGAAATCCACTGTCTTCCTTCAGGGTGCGTCTCACAGACTGTCTGTTTTGGGGATCTGTTATTCCCAGTTCTTTAATATCCTTCTAGGTTTCTGTCAACCTAGTGGTACGAACCTTCTTGTTTTGCCAGAATGTGAACAGACGGTTGGTTAGTCGATTTGGAGGCAATCTTGCAACATGGCCATAGAAAGCTACTCTTCTTTTCTGTTCCTTGCACAGTCAGAGAGCATCTCAATATGTTCGTAGAGCTCAGAGTTACGTCGCCTTCGGAATTTCCCATCTTCCTTTACCGGGCCTAGGATCTTCTTGAGGATTCTCCGCTCTCTGATTTCCAATTTCTCTACCAGACCTCTTCGATTCAAGGAAAGACACTCCATGGCATACAGGGCTTCTGGTCGTAAGACTGATGTGTAGTGTTTAAGTTTCAGGTTGCGTGACACTTTCTTTTCATTTCTTCATTTTTTGTTGTAAGTGTTCTTAGTCAGTCGATAAGTTTTTCTAATATATATATATATATATATATATATATATATATATATATATATATATATATACCTAGTATATCCATATAGATATATAGATGGCTCAGTTCTAACTTGTTAACTCTCTTGGATTATGATGATCTTTCTGATAAGTTGGGTACTTGAATTTTTCAGTCCTCTTGATGTTTCCCTGCTCTAGTAACATTTCTCTGTTTGCTTCTCTGATGTTGGTGAAGAATTCTGTTTTCTTCAGCGACACTTGAAGACCCACTTTGGCAGCCTGTCTTCTGAGGCAGTTTACCGGCATTGTTGCCATCTCAAGAGAATCAGCAAACAGTGCTTTGTCATCTGCAAAGGCCAGGCAATCTACAACCAGTCCATCGTTCTTACGTCCCAGATAGATACCACTCTGAGCACCCAAATTGTTCCTTGCGCCATTCTCTCATAATCTTTTCAAGGACACAGTTGAAGAGAAGTGGGGAAAGTCCATCTCCTTGTCTCACTCCAGTTTTTATTTCGAAGCTTTCTGAAATCTCGCCTCTAAATTTAACCTTGGATTGGGTGTTGGTCAAAGTTTCTAGGATTAGTCTGCGGGTTTTGTTGTCTAGCCCTAGTTCCTGGAGTACTTTGTTAAGCGTTTCTCTATCAATGGAATCGTAGGCGTAAAATCAACAAAGGTGACGACCACCTTGCGGTTTCTCATCTTGGAGTATGCAAGTACAGTTTCAAGATTAAGGATCTGTTCAACACAGGATCGGGTCTTCCTGAAGCCCCCCTGCTATTCTCCCAATTGACTATCCAGCTGATTTTCCGCCCTTGTTTGTAATGCCTTCGAGAGAATCTTGTATGTTACCGGAACGAGAGAAAAACTGTCTGCTGAACCTTTGATTTATTATACGTAACGATCACGTTGGGTTTTCACGTGGTTTCATCATTGCCGTTGTGATAATGCATGGTGGAGGGAAGTAGCGCTTTTGTTGTTTTTTTTTGTGAGTAGGATAACAATGTTTTGTTGGAGTCATATAGAAATAATGAAGATTCAACTGTTACTTTGACAAGACATTCTTTAGGTATTTCCCATTTATTTTTTCTCAATATTCCTAAAATAGTTAGTTTGTGTTGAACTAACATCGGTATGTGCCATCGGTACACACGTAAACCAATTATCCATAGTTATATTCCGATAATTCCTGTATTTGAGTAATTCAACAGGCCTTCCTGTGCTATTATTTTTGCATATACCGAATTTCCATGGCGTTGATACATAATTGACGTATTAAAATGATGCAGGGTCGAGAATAGAAAAAAAATAAATAGATAAAAAGGGTAGGGTAATCTCTAAAGAACGTCTTGTTAAAGCAAAAGCTGGATCTTCATTATTTTGGTAAGACTCCAACAACATAGTTATCCTAGTCACCAAAAGACAAGATAGAAGTGTGCCATTCTAGGGTTAATTATAAGAAAGACTTATATTTTTTACAAATTAAATAAAGATGAAATCCATAAAAGATCGCTTTCTTTTTTGATGTGAAAACTTCTTTAGCCGCGCTGAACGAGTTTTGGGTAGAGGGTAAACTCATAGTTTTCCGTCATCGTCAGCATTAGCTGCGATCTATAGAAAATTTCTATTACTCAAAAATATATATACATATGCGTATAGATGTGTTCAAAAGAACACATCTATACGCATATATTTAAAGTTGCTTTGAACGTCAAACTTAATAGTCGAAAGTTTTTGGCATTGTTGACAGAACGTAGCGCTTCTAAGGAAATATCAACCCGTAAAATGAATATCAACCCATTACAAAAATCGAGGTATGATAGAAAAATCAGTACCACAAAATATAAAACGACGATCACAGTTTTATACTTAGAAAAATTTCAGTCTATAATTTTTCTTTCATGTTTCAGTTACCATTAACTTATTGTTTCTTTTTTAGAATATAATCAAATGATACAAAGTACAAATAAGGTATTTAGCGCAAGAGCGCACTAAACCGCAATTTTCCCGAATTTGCGTTTATGGCATTAACGTACTTTATTTTACCACATGAATCGGCCAAAACTGAATGAATCCACACCAAAATTAGATTTTTTGAACCAAATTTGATTTGTGTTTTGAACCAAAATTAGATAAGCGTATGAAAGGAGTTGTTGCATTCAGTGTTTTTTGTACTAGGCTTGCGCAGCCTATGTGAAAATCCAAACTATATGGAAATGTAAATATTGCTCAAAGTGCCAATAGATGTGAAAACCAGACCAATGTTAATAATTTCATACTATAATTTATAAATGCAAAGAAAAACACAGTCATTCCAAAGTTTTCACTTCATTCGGCAGTGCTAGACGTATTTTATTTAACCTATTTTTTAATTATTTAACCTATTTTAATTATTTTCTTTTTTTGGGTTTCTCTTTTTTTACGTAAAAACTCAAAAAGAGGAATTAATTTGTGAGAAATCGATTATATAGACTTCTTCGATTCAAATCGATTAAAAAATCTATCTTTTTAAAAACAATCGCCCATACCTACTTTGTAGTATCGTGTGGTTAGTTTGGACTTCGTCTACTTTTGCCTTTCAACTCTTGAGTATATATATATATATATATATATATATATATATATATATATATATATATATATATATATATATATATATATATATATATATATATGTCGATGCGAGTATATATATATATATATATATATATATATGTCAAACATGTCGACGCTTAAAAACATTCATAAATCACATAACCCCCTTTAAAATAAACAATATGTGTGAGTTGTCTGATCAAATAAATATTCATCATGGCATCAAGATTAGTTTTACGTCAAAATATTTATTTAATTGGAGATGTTAACACTCAAATCATCGATAATAAATTGCCATCAAATTTACAAGAAAAAATTTTGCTGAAATTTTTTTTTTATCATACACGGATCCTCAAATTCAAATTACGTGAAAGTGCAGAAATCTGTATTGATGAAGTTAGACTGTTTTGGAAAAAAGCTCAAATTCCAACTAAAAGAAATGATCATTGCATAGATAAGTTGTTAAAATTATATGAACAATATCAGCGTCTTCAAAAAAGTGTTAACAGAGAGTCAAATAAAATTAAAGAGGATGCATTTAAATCTTCATTGTCGAATTTATTCGACATTGCCCATGCGAATGCTGCACGAATGGTCAGTGTAAATACAAACATTTTTCTGACTAATCAAAGGAAAGACGGTAGAGTAGGTTACATAGCTAACATTGAGTCTGACGATAATGAACAAGCACAGAGAATTAAGGATGAATTACTACAGCTACGTCATGAAAAATCGGAGAGAGAAAAAGCTCGAATTGGTAACATAGATTTTATAATACTTTATTGAGTTTAATTTATTAATTAAATAAATAAATGCATGTAAAATTCAAAAAATTCAAATTCAAAAAAATTCAATTGATTTTTATATCTTTCGTGTTTATTAAATAGATGAACATGGAATTTACATCAAGCAGTGAATCCGAAGGAGTAATTAAGTTGAGTCAAAAAACAATATCATCGGTTTCGAATTTTTCCGATGAACTGGGAACTACTCCAATGCAGGAACCAAAACAATCACGTGCGACGATAAATATCATAGATGATAAATTAGTAGCAGTGTTCGATCATTGTAAATTAAGTGACCGCAACGCTGTACGTTTGATTGTAACTTTATGTTCAATATTAAATATCGACGTAAATCCATTAATCGTAAATAGGTCATCAATTCGTCGAATCAGAGAGAAAATACGCGAAGAAAAAGTAAAACAAGTCAAAGAACTTTAATGAAGATTTAAATGCTAGTGTCTTACACTGGGATGGTAAAGTTTTAAGAACTTCAACTGGAGAAACTAAAGGACGACTACCAGTTTTATTAAGTTGTGGAAAAACTGAAAAAATATTAGCTATTCCAGTACTAGATGATGGCACAGGACAGTCTCAAGCTGATGCACTGTTTGACGTTATTGTTGATTGGTGAATTTCTAACTGTATCAAACTCCTACAATCCTCCTCCTACACTCCTACAATTTGCAGGCTTCCTCTCCTTCCTTTCGTTCTTTTTCATACGGACGTATGCCAATACCAATAGTCCGAAGATTTGGTTCGGAGACAATGGCCACATCCACTCTCTCATCATGCACCGTCTTCCATACCAGCTCCATTGTCGCCGCACTCCTGTTTGAGTTCGTCTGCAATACTAGCATATTCTGTTTCTTTGGGACTGGGACGTATGACTGGGACTCATACTTCCCCTGCACAGTTTCCCGTGCGCAGGGCAGTCCATGGAGTCCACCCTATGCCCACTCACTCCGTACACGAAGCACTTAGCCTCTTTGGCCGTGCACTCGTGTGCTTTGTGCCAACTTTCATCGCATCGCAAACACGCATTCTTTCGCTCTATTCCCTTGCATGCTGCCGCCTGGTGCCCTAAGCCAAGGCAATTGTAGCACCTGATCGGCTTATTGTCTTCGGTCACTCGGCACATAATCCAGCCAACTTTTATTCTGCCTTTTTCCAGTATGGTTTGTGCCGCTCTTACTGGAAGAGTGACAACTGCCATACTGCCCCTCCGCGTACTGTGCGGAGAGACTTTACCACACTCCCTAGATTCAGCCGCCTTCTGAATGGCTCCTTTCACCTCATCGGTGGTGGTAGCCACATTCGTGCCCCTAAAAAGGACACTTCAGAGCCCCACCTCTGTCCTGACATCCCTTACAGCCTCAGTCACTAGGGCCATTCGCTCTGCCAGTCGCTTCTTTTCCCCGTCATCATTCGCCCTTACATTTATATCTTCCATATCAACTTCCTTCTTAAGGACATTCACCATATGGGCGTAAGAAACAAACTCTGCCCTCCTCACCAGTAAGATTTCTGCCTTTCTGGTGCCTCCGGCCCCTTCCACTGTGGGCTTTTGGCCCTCCGCATTCATCCAGCACAGGGTTATCTCAACTCCTGTGCCATGCCACACGCATTTAGCCATCTTTCGTACCAGCCACATATTAAGATTACCACCCACACCGATAGCGAACCTCTTTCTCTCAGTCTTCTCACAAAGACCTCTCATCCTTAATAAGGTCTCGAACGCCTTTTCTTCAGCGCCCTCGACCTTATTACTTCCTCTCGGAGATCAACGACTCATCGCCTCCCATGCATACAACATTCTCGCTCTTGATGTAGGCCACGGAGCCTACATTCAAGCCTTCGGTTACTCGCTTGGCCTGGGGGAGGTGGTCGAGCATCCGCCAGCCCAGTTGTCCACAGTTTTCCTATTTCTCTCCTGCAACCAACAGGAGTAGATCCCAGTCCCTGGCCAGAGGAGAGCCCTTAGCCATCTTCACCACAGTGAAGGCGCTCCTACAAATCTGGGGTCAAATAAAGGAGCTGCAGTGATACTTGAACAGTTGCTTGAGGAAAATCTACTGTATTTGCCTTGCAGGCATCATATCTTTGAACTTATTCTACGAGATGTTTTTGAATTGAAAATACCTACAACTTCCGGTCCTGATGTATCATTGTTCAAAAAATTTCGAGATAATTGGACAGAAATCGATACAAGTCAATATTCTACTGGTATTGAAGACTCTTATGTGCAAAACAAATTATATAATCACATTGAAGATATTAATCAATTTGTTTAAGAGCAGCTTAATTCTGAACAACCAAGAGAAGACTACAAAGAACTTTTGGAGCTGGTTCAGATATTTATTGATAAAGTTCCTCGTAGTGAAGTCAAATTTAGGAAACCGGGTGCATTCCATCACGCTAGGTGGATGTCAAAACCCATATATACTATAAAAATATTTTTTATTTAATGAGCAATTTGAAATGACGGCAAAATTTAAAAAAATAATTTCTGAAATTTGTATTTTCGTTGCTACAGTATATATTAAAGCATGGTTTACTTGTCCTCTGGCATCTGCGCAGGCCTCTGGCATCTGGCAGCTCCAAACAACGATTTTATATTTATAAAAAAACTTATTGATTATGAATCAATGAATGCTAAAACGTCTCAAGGCATTAAAAAAATTTAGCAAGCACTTGTGGTATTTAAACCCAGAAACTGCAGCTATGGCATTCTTTGATGAAAAAGTGTCACTAAATATTAAAAAGCAGATGGTGATTATGTTGAAAAGTATTGACAAAGGCTCAGAAAAATTGAAACGCTTAGAAATTAAAAATATAAGCGACTTATATAACTTGAACATAGCCTCATTTATCTCGTCAAGGATAACTTGAACATAACTTGAAGCCTCATTTATCACTCCAGTTTTTCAAACGGTTTGGAAAAAGTACAGATTTTTTAATCCTAGATCCGTCTGAATGGTGCAGAAATGAAGATTTCAAAAAGGGTTTACTATTGGTGAGAAGTTTGAAAGTGGTTAATGACATAGCCGAGTGTGCAGTTAAACTAGTTGAAGATTGCAATGGTATACTAAGTAAGAATCCAGAGCAGCAACAATTTATAGTTAAATTTTTATCAGAATACAAGCAATATTGTGCAGATAAAGCTCAATCGAAAAGAAAATCGAAAATCGAAAAAGCTCAATCGTTAAAAATATGAAAATTGAGTAAAGGTTAAGTATTCAAATGGTATCATTTTATCTATACTTTAATTTTGTATTCTTAAATATAGAGAAACTTTCAGTTTTTTTACATAAATTGATAATAAATAAAATAATTTACAAAAAAATGTGTTTATTTTATTAATATACTTGATGATATTGATAAAAATCTAACTTCGAGCTCGAATAACTTTTGAACCAATAGACTTAGCAAAAAATGATATGATACCTTTTTGGTAGATCGTAAAATTATCTATCAAAATATATATGTCCCACTATTTTACATTTATTTGTCCCCAAGTTATAAAATTCTAAGGAACGAAAGAAATGTTTCCCATGTTATTTCCATAAGATACTTTGGTTGGAAAATTTTCAGGGAATTTTTTTTTATTAATTTGGAAGCATATGAGCCCCTGGGAGCAAAGAAATTCGAAAACACCCCTGCTAAGGACCACCCTAATATATATATATATATATATATATATATATATATATATATATATATATATATATATATATAAAATATGACGGATAACGTGACCCGATGGTTCCCTTATCAAAAACCCACTTCTAGAGCCCAAAAACCGTTTTTCAGCTTAAAATTGAAGAATCAGTTAAAACATAATGAGGGACGGTAAAAATCATCAGTTTTGCCATCAGGAGCACATAAATCTTGACAATAAATGCTCTTCATTATCAGGTGTACTGAGAAATTAAGCCACATAATCGTGTCAGGCGATTCCAGCCTTTCCCTATGCACCTCGAACAAAATTTTGAACATTTCTCTAAAGTATTCGAAATAAGACATTTTTCACATGAAATTTCATTACTTAATGATTACAAAAACATGAGTCATGAAGATTTTACTAACCTTGGAGTCAGATAGACATCAAGTATTGACAATCCGTCTAGAATGAATTCCTTTAAAATCATCATTGAAATAAATAATTTGGCATTGCTTTTATAATAAGAACATATTTATAATAAGAACATCAATTCATAGAATATTTTATGATAAAGAGGGTAAATTTTTGTAAATAAACAACTATACAATGTTTAGATTCATTAAAATTAGACAAACATGATATTATAATAGGTTTTTTCTTATTGAAATTTAACTTGAATAATAATAAATAAATTTTCTTCATAATTTTTTTAAAGATATTCTTGCAATAGGGTTTTTTTTATTAGTCTTTATACAATTTATTATATCCTTCTATTACTTGTAATGCGAATTGTCGTTCTTATGTATCTTTGGTAAAACTATTTTTGTAAGACTGCACTTAATTCCCCTTTCAGCAGTATCATTAAGAACTTTGATATTTTGGACGATATTTCTTGCTTCAATGTAATTTTTATTTTTCGTCCAGTGCTTAGGATTATATTTAAAAAATGTTATATCAATTGAAAATCTTTCAAATAATTCCTTTGATTTCGAATTTATAAAGTGTTATATTTCAATGTCTTTATAATTGACGGATATCTCTAGCTTGGATAACGATTCTCTTATCATATACAAAACTCTCAACCACATCCAATTTTGCAACCATTCTTTTATTCCAGTAGATATTTCTTCATCAAAAAAAGCTAAAACAGCGGTTTCTGGTATTAAATACCATAGATGGTTAATACACTTTTTAAGCGTTATTTTCGATATGTCTGCGTCAATAGACTCGGGCCGATTAGGGTTTCTGAATATCCGCACTTTTTAAAAACCGCGGTTTTCGGTTTTTTAAAATTAAAAACCGCGGTTTCGGTTTGGGGTTCAGTTTTTAAGAACTTTTGGTAGTATTGACTGATATTTAAACGAAATCTTTGTTTTGTAAAAAAGTTGCCGCTAAGGGAAAATGATCTTTCGGAGTAGGTGGATGTAGCTTTAATTGTAGAGAGTACTTTAAACAAAATATTTAATCTTTTTGTTCTCTCAGAAGTTCTTTTATATTTAGCAAACTCCTTTTTCATAGACTTAGGATAGCGATTTGTTGGCATATAAGTATTTTTATTTAATTCTTCTTGAATAGCTTTTTGTACTTCGTCTTGCAAGGAATAATTTGGATTGGTCACTTCTTCTAATTCTTCTGTATTTGCCGAACATTCATCCTCGACTTCAACTTTATTACTGTCTGGATAAAGTTGTTCAAAAATATTTTCCGCCAATATTAAAACAGACTTTGTTGGAACTTTCGAAGGATCTAGTAAGCATCTAGCCAATTCTGATAATTCGAAATTTTCACGGGTCTTCAAACGTTCCATGATATTTTTCATTGAAGCTTTGCTTATATCAGAACCAATTAATTTTATTTTATTTAATCTTCACTGCTGCAGCTGTTTTCTACTTTAGATGATTTCTTGTAAAAAGTGTCGCACACAGCGAGATGAATTGTATGCTTAATGCAAATTTTTGCGTCATCGGAACAATCTGTACCATTTTTTTAATTACCCGGGCATCGTCATGTGTAGTATCTTACTCGATAATAATCCCACGGCAAAAAATCCCAGACGCAATCAAACTTTGAGGTTTTTGCGACCAGGAATTGAAAACCGCGTTGAAATCGCTTGATAACTAACGCCGCGATGGCCCGTCAAAGTTAGATCTACCGAGGATTGGTTGCATTTGTTTTTTCGAAATTTCGCAGCTGCCGCAACAAATTCGATGTTTTGTTAGAGCAAAACGAGGTCGGAAACATATACCATCGATGGTTTCCATTTTTGCAACAGATTGCAATGTTTGAAAGAGCACTAATTCAATCTACTTTATTTTTATTTATCTTTAAAGAAAACCGAAAACCGCGGTTTCTTACGTCGGTTATGCGGTTTCGGTTTTTGCACAGAAAACCGCGGTTTTGCGGTTCGGATATATCCGAACCAGAAACCCTAAGGCCGATGCTGCAATGGGTGATTTAAACCAAACTCTTACATAAATTAACAATAAAAATACAATTCTTTCAAACCTCTCTTATCCTGAGTGGATAATTGAAATTGCTCTCTGAAAAGATAAATTTTCAAAGAATATATTGCCCTCGACATCCATCTGGCGTGATCCATTGCTCCTGGAGGACGAATTTTGCATTTGGGGGAAATGAACCCGAGAAAGACGTGTAAGTTCCAATAATTATTTGTAGTCATCTCTGATACTAGGCATATTCATCATTTTACGAGTTTTACGAGTAAAAGAATAAATCTCTAAAATGATGATCATTAAATCACTTTTAAATCACTTTTTTTGTAATGCCACTTTCACAGCTAGTTCTCCTCAATTGACTCCAATTATCCTTGAGTCTTTTGAATAAAGGAACAGCAGGTCCTGTGGTACCTGGAATTTTTGGAACAAAGTTCTTTAGGGAGGTCTCGGTATGAGTGATTCGGCAGAAAACGTATAAGCCGCGTAAGTTTCTTTCTCTTTCTCTCAGTTTATATTCTCTATACCGCGCGCTCTTTTTTTCGTTATACGCCGCGTTACTTTCATTATACGGCGCGATGGTTTTTTCTTTCTCTCACTTATACCTTAACAAAAATTCAACAAGCGAGAGGCGCAACGGTAACAGTCGCGCTTCCAGAGCGCGAGGTCGTCGGTTCGAACTCACCAGGGAGGTTGCGTTTTTTCTTCAAATATTTCACATTTTTACAAATTCATGTGTCTTAAATATTGTTTATTTTGGAATTAATTGTAATAACTGTTTTTATTAGTGGGAAAAGGAATTTTGAAAAAATCATGCAGGAAATTTTCAATTTCTTTTTTTTAATCTCTTAATTTCTACGTTATCTGCATTGATATCAACATAACGTAATGGATATTTTACAATCCTAATCCCTTATAATTAACATTAAAAATGAATTCGTAGATCGTACCTGGGAAGGGAATATAAATTGTAACAAATTCGACATCATCAGGTAAAACGTGGAGCGATTCCAAGATGCTCGGTAAGCTTTCAGGGGGCCACTTGACAAGTTAACTTACAATTACTGGTGCTTACGTCCAGTTAAAAAAATATTTACAATTGATTCCAAAATAAACATTATTCAAGACACATGGATTTGTAAAAAATGTGAAATATTTGAAGATTAAACGCAAGCCCGCTGGCGGAATTTTTGTTAACGTATCATGCAGACAAATGCACTAATAATAATTAATTTCTCAAATAATTAATTTCTCTGAAACGGATGAGTATGGCATCTTACTACATGCACCTGTTATACTCCTGGTCGTCACCTACGCGTGTACTAAAAATGAATCGAATCGGTGGTTTCCTTATTAACGGTCCCCTTGTCAGTGTATATTACTATAATAGTCCTCTCTCTTTCTTTCGCCAGACGAATGACAGACGAGCATGGTTTATAAACTAAACAAGAAAATAAACAAGAAAAAAAATTGTTCAAAAGTATTTGTTTTTTGTTGACTTGAATCATACGAGAGTTATATTGTTAGTGAATATTATACTCATTATTTGAATTAGGTTTCGAGAAATGGAAACTCAAGAAAATACAAAATACTGAAAAAAAGTAAGTTAATCAAAAAAATTGTATAATTTGAAGCAATTGCTAACTGTTTACACATGTTTATCGTACATGTAATTCGAGTGATTGATATTTACTATATATATATATATATATATATATATATATATATATATATATATATATATATATATATATATATATATATATATATATATATATATATATATATATATATATATATATATATATATATATATATATATATATATATATATATATATATATATATATATATTAATTCAAAAAGAGAAGTTGTTCGATTCTTAAATGCGCGAAGAACTTCGTTCCTGACGGGGGTCCTCTGACCGCATACGTTTTTTTTTTTCGAATACAGCTCTTTTCTAGGTTCATTCTAAATAAATATAGATTATACATTCATTCTAGACGGATCCTCAATACTTGATGTCTATCTGATTCCAAGGTTAGTAAAATCTTTATCACTCATGTTTTTGTAATCATTAAGTGATGAAATTTCATGTGAAAAATTTCTTATTTCGAATAATTAGAGAAATGTTCAAAATTTTGTTTGAGGTGCATAGGGAAGGCTGGAATCGCCTGACACGATTATGTGGTTAGTTTCTCAGTACACCTGATAATGAAGAGCATTTATTGTCAATATTTATGTGCTCCTGATGGTAAAACTAATGATTTTTACTCAATAAGTTTTTACTGATTCTTCATTTTTAAGCTGAAAAACGGTTTTTGGGCTCTAGAAGTGGGTTTTTGATAAGGGAACCATCGGGTCACGTTATCCGTCATATTTTTTCATCAATTAGAACACTTTCCGATCATGGGAGGGCATTTCTGAGACGAAAAAATTGTTAAGAACCACCCTAATATATATATATATATATATATATATATATATATATATATATATATATATATATATATATATATATGTTGTATTTGAGGTTTTCGCGGATAGATACCTGTGTTGTATTGTTTTCTCGGGGATTCCGCGTTGATGCTGAGGGTTGGCTCTGAAAAGAACCGGATTCTCGACGTTTCGGCGAACTAACATTCGCCATTCTCAAGAGATATATGCGTCGGTACGGGTCAACCGTTCGACGCATACTGCGTATAAGTATGCGTCGAACGGTTGACCCGTACGGACGCATATATCTCTTGAGAATGGCGAATGTTAGTTCGCCGAAACGTCGAGAATCCGGTTCTTTTCAGAGCCAACCCTCAGCATCAACGCGGAATCTCCGAGAAAACAATACAACACATATATATATATATATATATATATATATATATATATATATATATATATATATATATATATATATATATATATGTATATATATATTATTCGGACCACTATCTAGTTTTGACAAAATTAAAAATAGGCAACACAAAACAGCAAGAAAATACCAGTGCAAATATAAACAAAAAGTGTGAAAATAAGCAAGTAATTAAAACATATAAATTAAGGGAAGAAGAGACAGCTAAATTATATAAAAAGAAAATAGAAACGGAGATTATTAAAATCAAAGAAAGTATGAGCAGCATGTCAGTAGAAGATGCATGGAGAAATATCAAGGAAATAATAACGAAAACAGCGAGAGAGACATGTGGATATATTAAAATCAACAAAAACAAAAAACAAACTAGATGGTGGAACGACGAAGTAAAAATGAAAAAACAACAATGGAAAAAGTACCTTACGAACAGAACTACAGAGAACTATAATAATTATAAAGAGCAGAGAATGAAAGTCAAAGAATTAGTGAAAACATTGAAGCAACAATCCTGGGAAGAATTCGGACGCAAGATGGAAGAAGATAGCAAAGGAAATCAAAAGTTATTTTACAGAGTCTTAAAAACACTTCGAAAAGGAAAACCGAATAACAGCATAGCCATCAAATCTAAAGAGGGAAACTTAATAGAAAACGAGAAAAATATAATGGCACGATGGAAGGAGTACTTTGAAGATATGTTAAATACAAAGCAAAATAATACAGGAAATAAAACCGAAGGAAAAAATGAATACATAGGAAACAAGGAGAATATGATAGATGAAGACATAAAGACAGAAGAAGTATTTGAAGCTATAAATAGGTTAAAACGGGGAAAGGCTGCTGGACATGATGGAATAACAACAGAGATGGTAAAGAACATGGGCAACAATGGAATAGAAGTGTTAGTAAATTTTTTTAACAAAATCTGGGAAGAAGAAATGATACATGCAGACTGGGAAATAGGAGTACTATTACCACTCCATAAAAAGGGAGACAACAAAGATTGCAATAATTATAGGGGTATAACATTGATGAGTACGATGGTCAAGATATATGAGCGAATCCTGGAGAAAAGATATTAAAAACTGTGACTGAAGCCCAGATGGAAGAAGCCCAGAGCGGTTTTAGAAAAGGTAGAGGAGTACAAGATCATATATTTACCATGAAGCAACTAATAGAAAAGAACGTAAGCCGCACCATATATGTAGTCTTTGTCGACGTTGAAAAAGCATTTGATAGCATCCCAAGAATGGAAGTATGGAACAGCCTTAGACAAAGAGGAATCAGTGACAGGCTAGGAAAATCTATTTTCAGTCTTTATAAGAACACAAGAAACTATGTTAGAAAAGGAAACTTACAGTCAGAGGAGTTCGTAACCAAAGAGGGATTAAGACAAGGGGGAGTACTGAGCCCGACTCTATTCAATGTAGTCCTGGATGACATAATAAAAGAAACAAAGAGAAAAACAAAGAAATTAGAAGTGGGATATAGAAACATGCAGAGGGTGGAAATAGTGGAATGTGCTTTTGCCGACGATCTAATGATTTATGCAAAGAACGAAAAGGATTTACAAACGAACCTAGACATTTGGAAGACAGCGTTAGAAAACAAAAATATGAAAATAAACGTCGCCAAAACCAAAGTAATGACCATCGGGAAAGGAGAACCAAGCATAACGATAAAAATAGATGGAAAAGATATAGAACAAACATAAACATTTAAATACTTAGGAGTAAATATACACAATGACGGAAAGGAAGAGGCTGAAATCAACACCAGAATTGAAAATACAACAAAACTATTCTATGCACTTAATAACACGTTTATAAGAAACAAAAATATATCGAAGAAAACGAAAATGACAGTGTACAATACTATATACAAACCAATTCTGACATACGGTGGTGAAAGCTGGGTGCTAAGCAGTCAAATGAAAAGTAGAATACAGGCGCTAGAAATGAAATACCTAAGAAGCACTAAAGGAATTACTAAAAGAGACAGAGTAAGAAATGAAACAATTAGAGCAGAACTTAATGTCGAACCAGTCCTGGAAAGCAAAGAAAAAAGGCGATTAAAATGGTTTGGGCATCTAGTAAGGATGGAAGAAGGAAGACAAACGAAAAGAGTATGCCTAGCCAAATCTACACAGAAAAATCAAAGAGGAAGACCAAGGAAAACATGGAACCAAGCAGTGGCAGAATCTTTGAAGGAACGAGGAATATCCTGGAATGAGGGATTGAAGATGGCAAAAAACAAGAAAGAATGGGCAGAATTTATTTATGCATGAAATGGGTTGATTTATTTTATTTTATTTTATAGTGTAAATTTGATTTATTGTTATGGTAAATTAGTATATTGTAATAACTACCTTATGGTAAATTAGTATATTGTAATAAGTACCTTTACACCTTAGGGTAATAAAGGTTTTTACTGATTAAAAAAAAAAATGTATATATATATATATATATATATATATATATATATATATGTATATATATATATATATATATATATATATATATATATATATAAAACTCTGTGAAATAAAGTTTAATTAAACAGGTAATGTATAGAGCGCAAGATCGTATTTTTAGGAAAAATAAAAAACTCGCAATGAATATGCAGAAGGTTGTTTTTTGCGAAAATTGTGCTTTTGTTTCCGCGTTTCGGCACTAAATCCGGAAAGTTTCGCAATATTTGTTGAAAATTTAATTTTGTTAGTTGTCATTTTTCAATTAATAACTTCATGTTTAGCAAAGGAAAAACTCGCAAAGAACATGCAAACAATTTTTTTGCTAAAAATTTGCTTTTGTTTCCGGTAAGACACGCAATTTTTGCAGAGCATGGAGCGCTAATGAGTAGTCATACGTACCTTAGCGCAAGATAAATCCTGAAACCCAATGTATTATACCGTTTTTTTTTTACTTAATTACTTATTAAATATTACTTAAATAACAATTTATTTACTTATATTTATATTTCTTTTAAATCAAATAGTCATCAAATATTACTTATCTATGACATACAAATAATTAAATAATGAAGTAAATAATTTTAAATATATTTAAAATGAAACTGCAAAATCAAACCCTAACGCCGGTAACAAAACTTTTACCACCTGCACCAGATGAACTACTCAATTCAATATTCTGCAACTGCAAGAATGGTTGTGGTTCGCGTTGTGGATGCCATAAGTTAGGGATACAATGTTCTTTAGCTTGTGGCCAATGCAATGTAAAAAAACGGTATAATACCTTGGGATTCAGAATTTATCTTGGGCTAAGGTACATATGGCTGAGCGCTTCACACTGCGTCCTCTATCTCAGAAACAGTTCGACGAATAAAAAAAGTTCTCGGATGAAATTTGTAGAGAAATTTATTCTCTAGAACTCGCATAATAAATACAAATACGGTAGGAGGCAGAAAAAACGAGATATTCTCTAAAAACTGATTTTTGCGACCTTTGACCTTGAATATCTATGGACGCTCACATGTTGGCATATGTGACTTTTGAGACAACATTTGTAATGCTAAAATAAAGGTCTATACCAAAATTCAGGTTCTTCCGTTAGAGTTCGCGGTGAAATGCTAAAATGACTGGGCTATATTCCATTCTTGTTCAATTAACAACATTCGTACCAAACTGTTTTTCGCAACAAACGCAGATGGTTTAGATTTAAGTTTTTTTTGTAATAAATTCAACAGTTGATGCGAATGTCGTTAATTAACACCTGACATACGTCTCTCAGACCGAAAGTAGCAGTAATTTTCTTACCTGAGACGTATGGCCGGTGGTTAAGGGTTAAACATGAATTATTGGTCATATATTATTTTTTAAAACCATTAGAATATCATTAGAAAAAATTGCGTGGATAAAAAGAAAACACATTTTTCCGGGTTTTATCTTATCAGTTTTGCGTTTACGTTCCTCTGGGGAAGATGTTTCCTACGCGTTTCCTTGACCTGTGCCGATAGTTCCGAACTGCGTCGCATCAACGCCAACGTCGCGACACTTTTACCTGGTCCTCTGCTAAACCTGTCTGCTTAATTGCCTTCCTCTAACTATTAACAATCAAAATTTAAAAATTGGAAAAGACGAATATTAAGAACCAAGATATTAAAAAAACATTCTACTCGTTCACTAGCTCAATTGCAAAATTATTGCAATTACTAGCCAATTTAATTTAGCAATTAAATTTATTATTTGCTATTACTTATTGCAAGACTTTATTCATACATACTATCATGTATGTAGTTTTATTCATAGTCTTATCATGTATATCTAGTCTTGTCTGTCTAGTTTTGCCTGTCTAGTCTTGTCTGTCTGGTCTTTTCTGTCCATTCTTGTCTGTCCACTCTTGTCTGTCCAGTCTGTCTGTCCACTCTTGTCTGTCCAATCTTGTCTGTCCAGTCTTGTATGTCCAGTCTTGTCTGTCCAGTCTTGTATGTCCAGTCTTGTATGTCCAGTCTAGTCTGTCCAGTTTTGTCTGTTCACTCTTGTCTGTCCAGTCTTGTATTTCCAATCTTGTCTATCCAGTCTTGTCTGTCCAGTCTTGTCTGACAAGTCTTGTCTCTCCACTCTTGTCTGTCTAGTCTTGTCTGTCTAGTCTTGTCTGTCTAGTCTTGTCTGTCTAGTCTTGTCTGTCTTGTCTTGTCTGTCTAGTCTTGTCTGTCTAGTCTTGTCTGTCTAGTCTTGTCTGTCTAGTCTTGTCTGTCTAGTCTTGTCTGTCTAGTCTTGTCTGTCTAGTCTTGTCTGTCTAGTCTTGTCTGTCTAGTCTTGTCTGTCTAGTCTTGTCTGTCTAGTCTTGTCTGTCTAGTCTTGTCTGTCTAGTCTTGTCTGTCTAGTCTTGTCTGTCTAGTCTTGTCTGTCTAGTCTTGTCTGTCTAGTCTTGTCTGTCTAGTCTTGTATGTCTAGTCTTGTCTGTCTAGTCTTGTCTGTCTAGTCTTGTCTATCTAATTTTATCTGTCTAGTCTTGTCTGTCTAATCTATTCTAGTGGTCTTGTCTAATTGATTCCATCTAGTTTTGTTTACCTAATCCAATTGTGTCTATTCAAATCTAGTCTAACACAAAATCAGCATATGTGGAAATATACCAATATAAATTAAAACATTGATCTACAAAGAAAGAAATGAATTAGTCGAATAAAATTAAAACCAAAACATTTTTCAATTGATTTATTGAGATGTTCTACAAGGAAATAAACGTTTTCGCCAATTTGAAAACGAGAAATTCAATAAACAATCCACCTCCACCCACACCTGTTTTTCTGTTTTTTGGCAAGTGGTCAAACGCAAATAATGCGGTGAGTCGAAATCTGAGCGGAAACAAGACAGCGGTGAATAAAATTTGATGGGAAATTCTTACCGTTTTCTAGCAGTTTCTTCGTACTGCTAAACCGACGTCAAAACAAATCACATCTGACATTTCCCCGTAGTGGAAAACGCAATCGATCACGCGCGCACGCGTTCTCACCAACCAGCTGAAGACATTTTCTGACGTTTGGACAACAGGACCGTAACAAGAAATAATATTACTTAACATTGAAAGAAAATATATGAAATACTTGAAAAGACTTAAATTAAACAACTCAAGTTCTCAGGTAATCATTTAAGTATATACTAACTACCTAGTTCATCATCATCAATTAGCCTATCGTAGTTCACTGCTGGATGTAGGACTCCCGTGACTGCTTCCACATCTGTCGGTCTTGCGCTGCTTGCATTCAAGTTGTATGGATCATGGATCTATGAATACTATACTCTAGTATTCATACGTCAATGGTATGGATACGTTTAATATAATCGGACCATCTTGCCGGAGGGTGTCCTCTGCATCGGAGAGCTTCACGTCTTGGTCTCCATTCCATTATTCGTCTGGTCCATCGTTTAACTACCTAGTTATCATCATAATATTTGAATTTTGAATTTTTGAAAAATGTCCTTGTCTAACTTTGTCTGTCTCTATTTTCTAAACCAAGTTAGATGAGGACAAGATTCCTGTTGCAACTTCTTTGTCTCAGATTCAAGATGTACATTTTTCTATATAATCTATATACTATCTCTCTTTTGTTAAAAAATAGTAAATTGTATCAAATTTTCTGGACGTTGCAATTACAGCTAATCCTTCGCCTTGACCAAAGGCTTGAATTTATACTTGAATCTTTGGCTTAAGGAGATTTTATCGATGTGTAATAAAATCCTAAAGGGCTAAAACTAAACTAAAACTTCTCACATTGTTGTTCAACTCAATATATGAAACTGGAAAAATACCAACAGACTGGCTGAGGTCGACGTTCATCGCTCTGCCAAAAAAACCGAACGCTTCTCAATGCGACGACCACCGAATGATAAGCCTTATGTCTCACGTCCTCAAGGTATTTCTCCGCATCGTCCACACTCGCATATACGCTAGATGTAAGGGACAGGCTGAAGAAACGCAATTTGGATTCAAGAACGGAGTGGGCACGCGCGAGGCTCTCTTCTCTATCAACGTTCTCACGCAGCGATGCAGAGACATGAATGTTGATATACACCTGCTTTATTGACTACCGAAAAGCTTTTGACTGTGTCTCGCACCAGAAGCTCATTGAGAAATACACCGGAGTCGATGCGGGAGAGCTGAATATCATCACGCAACTGTACTGGCATCAAACTGCAGAGATTAGAATAGAGGGCATAACATCTGAAGAAACAGAAATCAGAAGAGGTGTTAGACAGGGGTGTGTCCTGTCTGCTCTCCTCTATAATATATACTCGGAGGCAGTGTTCCGGGAGGCACTAGAGAATGTGAGAGGGCGTTAAAATCAACGGCACCCTTATTAATAACATACGATTCGCCGACGATACGGTCGTGGTCGCCGACATCCTCCCACATCTCCAGAATATGATGGATCTTATCGTTGAACATAGCACACAGTATGGTCTACACATAAACGTTGCCAAGACCAAAGGCACCAAGACGGACGACCCTCCAAATTAACAACCATGTTGTGGAACAAGTGCCGTCCATTAAATATCTTGGAACCCTCGTCAACGAGAACAGTGACCCCAAAATGGAAATCAGATCAAGGATAGAACAGGCCAGAAGGACATTCATCTCCATGAAGAACCTCTTTACAAGTAGAGACCTAAACCTACAGCTCCGCATATGCATATTGCGCTGTTATATCTTCACAGTGCTACTCTATGGCTCCGAGAGCTGGACATTCTGACGATCAATGGAGAGCCGCATTGACGCCTTCGAGATGTACTTGTATACTGCGTATATCCTGGGTAGACAGGATAACCAACGAGGAAGTGTTAAGGAGAATAGTTAAAGGTAAAGAACTGCTGACAACCATCAAAGAACGAAAGCTCCAATACATCGGACACGTTATGAGAGGGGAGCGGTACGAGTTCCTCCGACTCCTCATCGAAGGAAAGATCGAGGGCAAACGATCTGTGGGCAGAAGGCAGAACTCGTGGCTAAAGGATCATGACGGACATCTATAGAGATTTTCACGCACCATTATAGCCAACTTTGGACCTTCGTTAGGGAGACGACGTCCTAAGAAGAATAAAATCCTGATTATAGGCCAATTCCCATATGCGCGACACTCAGCTAGGCGACGTCACGCGACATCGTCCGTCAAATAATGGTTACATTGTTTTAAATGGGCACGTTCTATGGCTGTGCGACGTGCCCATATAAAACAATGCAATCATTATTTGATAGGCGATGTCGCACGACGTCGCGTAACTGAGTGTCGCATATATGGGAATCGACCATAAATCTTGATCAGATTCTATCGGTTGACATGCGGTTTTTCTGAAAATAAATAAAAGTCAATTTAAAATTTGTCTATATCTCAATTTATTTATTATTTACAGTAAATCTAAAACGTTTGCACCAAGGAAAATCATGAAATACAAAAGAAAAATTGCCAATTAGGCATTATCATGACTATTGGGTGATTTCAACATCAAGTTCCTTTCAGAACCTAATAAATTAATACAAAACAAAAAAAAAACAAAAAAAATTAATATTTGGATTCTTGTTGTTTCTTCACAGCTTGGACGCACTTGGCCATCGTTGGACTGGCGCGACTAATCGTATCCGTCATGAAGAAATCTGCAAGTTCTTTCTGTTGCACCTCCAGCGGAGTATTCACAATGTTCATTTCCACTTTCTAAAAAAACAAACAAAACACATTTAAAAAAATCTTTGAAGCAAGTTTTAAAGATATGTGTTAAATTATTGCCGCCTAGAGCAGTGGTGGCGAACCTATGGCACGCGTGTCACGGCTGACACGTACAAAAATTGTATTGGCAAACAATTCAAATCTACTTTAGTGCAACATCAAAATGTAAAATATGAGAAATATGAGTGTAAAATAAAAAAAGGTTTTTTCAATCATCGCAAAAGTTGTCTGGCAGGTATTTCAAAATGTGGTAATTTTAAGAAATTAGCACGCGGCTATAAAAAGGTTCGCCACCTCTGGCCTAGAGTATCTCCCAATCTAACTCAACTTTTGATTTTGTCCCTCTCCTAGGGAACGGAGATTCATTTTTTAAGTTTATTCAGATTAGCTCAGTTCAGTTAGTTAACTTTTGTTTAGATTGGTTTTGCTCAACTTGTGTTAGGTTTACATTCATATTCTTCTTTCGCATAGGCCTGCTTTGGACCACGCTTGTTCAACTGTTGGGCTTTGACCTTTGCTCAGTATTGTCGCATCTTATGCCTTTCTCTCTTCTGTCAAGTGGGACGAAGCTTCTTGTTTTGCCAGAAGGTGAACAGACGGTTGGTTAGTCGGTTTGGAGGCAAGCTTGCAACGTGACCATAGAAAGCTACCCTTCTTTTCCTTGCACAGTCAGAGAGCATCTCAATATGTTCGTAGAGCTCAGAGTAATGCCGTCTTCGGAATTCCCCATCTTCCTTTACCGACCTAGGATCTTCCTGAGGATTCTCCTCTCTCTGATTTCCAATTTCTCTATTAGACCTCTTCGGTTCAAGGAAAGACACTCCATTGCATACAGGGCTTCTGGTGGTAAGACTGATGTGTAGTGCTTAAGTTTCAGGTTGCATGACAGGCATTTCTTATTGTAAGTGTTCTTAGTCAACCGATAGGCTAGTTCTAACTTGCTGACTCTCTTGGATAATGATGCTCTTTCTGATAAGTTGGGTTCAATCCATTCGCCGAGATATTTAAATTTCTCAGTCCTCTTTATCCCCTGTTCTCAGTCCCCTGTTCTAGTAACATCTCTCTGTTTGCTTCTCTGATGTTGGTGAAGAATTCTGTTTTCTTCAGCGACACTTAAAGACCCACTTTGGCAGCCTGTTTTCTGAGGCAGTTTACCTGCATTGTTGCCATCTCAAGAGAATCAGCAAACAGTGCCATGTCATCTGCAAAGGCCAGGCAATCTACAACTAGTCCATCGTTCTTACATCCAAGGTAGATACCACTCTGAGCACCCAAATTTTTCAGTTCCTTGCGCCATTCTCTCATAATCTTTTCAAGGAAGTGTTTGAAGAGAAGTGGGGAAAGTCCATCTCCTTGTCTCACTCCAGTTTTTATTTCGAAGCTTTCTGAAATCTCGCCTCTAAATTTAACCTTGGAATGGGTGTTGGTCAAAGTTTCTAGGATTAGTCTGCAGGTTTTGTTGTCTAGTGCTAGTTCCTGGAGTACTTTGTTAAGCGTTTCTCTATCAATGGAATCGTAGGCCTTCCTAAAATCAACAAAGGTGATGACCACCTTGCGGTTTCTCATCTTGGAGTATGCAAGTACAGTTTTAAGATTGAGGATCTGTTCAACACAGGATCGGGTCTTCCTGAAGCCGCCTGGTATTCTCCCAGTTGACTATCCAACTGATTTTCTGCACTTGTTTGTAACGTCTTCGAGAGAATCTTGTATGTTACCGGGACAAGAGAAATTCCACAGTAGTTATTTAGATCCGTAAAATCTCCCTTTTTGTGAAGCGAATGGATCAGAGCAGATTTCCAATCGGGTGGTAATTTCTCTGTTTCCCAGATGTCCTGGATGATCTCGGTTAGCTTCCGCACGGCATTGTTTCCAGCACCTTTCCACAGTTCAGCAACGATAGAGTCCTCTCCAGCTGCCTTATTATCCTTAAGAAGTTGAATGATCTGGCCAACTTCTTCCAATGAAGGGGGAAGCGAGTCCAGGTTTGGTGTGGTTTGTTTATAGTCGAAGTGTTCGCTGGGTGGGTCAGAGTTGAGTAGATTTTTAAAGTACTGAGCCAAAAGGTGGCAGTTGTACTTGTCGTTATAAGCTAGTTTGCCTTGTGAGTCTCTGAAGTGGAGGCTTGGCGGAGCGTATTTTCTGAGTGCCTGCTTAAAGCTTCCAAAGAAATCTCTGGAATTATTCTTAGCAAAGCTCTCTTCAATTTAGGTTAGTTGGTTTTGTGTTAAGGTTCGTTTGGTTCCTCAAATTATCTTGGCTGTAACCTTTCTTTGTTCCAAAAATTTATGCCAATTTTCCTTGGTCTTTTTAGAATTCCACTTCACCCAGGCTATCTGTCTTTGGGCTATTGCATTGTCACAGTCTTCAGTCCACCACGGATGCTTCGTTCTTCTAGCGAGAGGGGCGAGTTCATTGGCCGCCTTGACAAGAGTCTCCTTCAGTCTCCTGGTCCCAGTTGTTTAGGTGTGTTGTTCAGTCTCTGACTTAGTTCTTGACTGTTATTAAGTCCATCAACGTCAAATCTTACCATTTTACATTCATATTATTATTATTCCTATTAAAACTTACACTTGATAAGTCACAAGCTTCTTTGAAGTAGTTGGCGAACTCGGCCGATCCGTATCTAGTCAAGTGCGGAGCAACCTCCTCCAACCGATACCTGACTTGATCCAAATTGTCGTAGGGCAACTTGGTTCCGATAATCTCAGACAGCGCCCTTAAAATCTTCCAGTCTTCCCTAGCTTGACCTGGGGGAGTAACAGCAACCAGAGTTTGTTGAGCCCTGCCCTCTGTATTGACGTAAGTTCCCTGTTTCTCTGTGTACGCAGCCCCCGGCAAAACGACATCCGCAATCGACGCACCACAATCCCCATGATGACCTGAAAACCAAAAAAAAATGTTTAAGGCAAGGAAAATTTGTGTGGAAGCGGTTAAAAAACCTAGGTAGACAACGAAACAATCTCTTGGCAAATCATCACTTGAAATGGTATTTTCATCAGCTCCCAACAAGAAGAGAACTTTATAATCACAATTATTCCGGATTTTCTCCACTCCAGCACTGTAACCTAAATCCAAAGCAGCTACCTAAAACGATAAAAATGAATAAACCTTTTAGCAATTAAAATTTGCAATATTTACTTGACCGGCGACTTTGTGTAATACATTCATGACTTTCCATCCGGGATCTTGAACGGACTTTTGGACATCCTGCCCGATTTTCAAGACTGCCGAGTGGATGGCGGCGCCGTCAGAACGCGCTAATGCTTCGGCGCCGACAATAATCAACGGTTTCTTAGCGCTGCGCAGTTTTTCAGCGAAGGGATGAGATCCATTGGCAATCTTACAGATGGTCGCGGCATTTTCACCGAGGTGCTGATACTCGAAGCGCATGTCAGTTTTAGGACCCAAAACAGCAATCTACACAAATTAGTTTTATTAAAATTTAAATTAAAATGCATATTACTATTATCATCACCTCAGTTTCGTTGTGGATGTAGCCTTTGCGGATTCTGGTGTTAAGGGTGGGGGCTTCAAGTCGTGGGTTGGTGCCGATGAGGAGGATGAGATCGGCTTCTTCGACGTGGGCGATTCGGTTGTTGAGGAGGTAGCTGGAACGGAGGTCGGTGCCCGTGCCGTCCATGGGGAACGTGTGTTCGGTGCAGAGGATTTCCGATCCCAGACGATTAAGCAGATCCTTCAGGGCGATCAACGATTCGGCGTCGGCGAAGCCACCGGCGATCGCAGCGATTTTACCGTCAGCTTTCTGCATAGCCTTAGCAACGGTCAAAAGAGCAGACTCCCAATCTACAGGTTTCAACTGTCCCTCGCATCCCTTGGCCATTGGTACGACCAATCTCTGACGCTTAAGACCATCATAGGCAAATCTAGACTTATCAGACAACCTAAACAGAAAAATAATAATTTTTTTCTTGGGATATAAAAGAAACAATTTGACTTGCCATTCTTCGTTAATTTCCTCGTTTGTTCGGGGGAGGATGCGGAGGACTTCTCCAGTCCTAGTCGAGACGACTATGTTGGAGCCGACGGCGTCCAGTACGTCGATGGAATCTACCTTGCGAATTTCCCAGGGTCTTGCTGTGAAGCTGTAGGGTTTACTGGTTAATGCTCCGACCGGACACAGATCGATCACGTTGCCGGACATCTCGGACAAAAAGAACTTCTCCACGTAGGTCCCGACTTGCATGTCCGAACCCCGGCCAGTCGTCCCTAAAGGAAACATGAAGGAAACGTTTTAAAAGCTCTGGTTAGATTAGGAAATTATCAGTGGACAATAAACTTAATTAACCACCAACTAAAAATATACAGTTATATCCTAACATTTGAAAGTAGGGGTAAAATCACTTTTATAATAGGTCACAGGGGTAATGGTATTGAAAAAGTTAGGATCCATGATTTAGAGAAACTAACTTACCTAGGTCATCGATACCGGCGATTTCAGAGGCGAATCTGATGCACCTGGTGCAGTGAATGCACCGGGTCATGGTGGTCTTGATCAACGGCCCGATGTCTTTGTCTTCGACGGCTCTTTTACCGGCGAAATCGATGTCGACGAACCGGGAACGATCCGACCCGAACGTCATGGATTGGTCCTGGAGATCGCACTCGCCGCCCTGGTCGCAGATGGGACAATCCAGCGGATGGTTGACCAGCAGGAATTCCATTACACCCTCCCGAGCACGCTTCGTCATTTCCGAATCCGTCTTGATACGCCATCCTAACAAAGAATATTTATAAATAATTAGTTTAGACCTTTTTTTTACAAAAATTGTAAGTGGCATTCCCACTTGAGGTCCTGGGTCATTAAAACTCCTAGATCCTTGTTGATTTACAGTAGTGAGTGGGCTTCCGAGGGGGATACCCCTGGGCAAAGCCTCTCAGAGAAAATGGGAGGCCTGGGGCAAAAGTAAAAACTTAGGGAAAGAAAAAATTATAGTTTTTGTTATGGAATCTTGGAAAATGAGTCCCCTTTAATTATGAAGCCCATGGCAACTGTCCCTTCTGTCCCCCCCCCCCCTCTGATATGCTCTACCCCTGTCTCCTCTACCCTGGTTAGACTTTCAAAAGGCAAATGACTCAATAGATCGACAGACCCTCTTCTCTACCTTGTGGGAACTAGGCCTAGATGAGAACACTACCAGACTGGTCCAAGCTAACCTAAAGAACACCACCTCCAGAGTTAAGTTCAGGGCTGAACTCTCTGTGAGCTTTCCCATCCTGGAGTCAGGCAGGGGATGGCCTCTCATGCATCCTTTTCATCTGCGTAATGGAGAAAATCATCAGAGAATGGACTTCCACATTATCACCAGAAGCTGGACTCAAGCTTAGGTTATATTACAAGAAAGACATCCTCAATGTACCCTGTCTAGCCTTTGCTGATGATCGCAACAGCATTGAGGAGGCTATTCAACAACTACAGACCCTCTACAATCTTTCGGCAAAAACCAGCTTGAGGGTCAACATACAGAAGACTGAGTTTATCATAAGCACATCCTATACAACCCCACTAGGAAACAATAATATCTGTAAAGTTCCTGTAGTCAAGTACTTGGGCCAATGTATCACAGCAAGCAAGAGCGAAACTTTGGCCATAAACGCCAGGTACGCCAAGGAGGACGCCAAGTTAGAGACGGGCTATCATTCCTGTAAGAACATCTACACCTCCAAGTACCTATTCAGAAACATAAAGCTCAAGCACTACAACTCGGTAGTAAGACCCTCTGCACTCTATGCCTCTGAGTGCGTCTTGACGAATCAAAAGGGCCCACTCAGGAAACTAGAACTTAAAGAGAGGATGGTCCTGAGGAGAATACTAAGATCCATATGAGAGAAAGATGGTACCTGCCGAATCAGGCACAATAAAGAGCTCTACAAACATCAGGAAGACATAGTCACCTGTATCAGGAAAAGACAACTGACCTTCTGTGGGCACATGACCCACCTGAAGCACTCCAGGCTCACCAGAATCCTGACAGAGACGTAGGAGAAAGACGTCCAAACCCAAGTGGTACACCCCTGATAAATCAGACTTACAATTAGAGGAACTGCAGATCCCATTACAGACAACTGAAAACCGAATTCAATACCAACATGCCATCCTGCAGGGAGTTTTCCCACTGTCTCTCACAAGCAAGAAGTGTACAGACACTACCAGACCTAAATGGACACATGAGAGGAAGCAGACTCACAGCCAGAAGATGAAGGCATACTGTGCCAAGAATAAGCAGAACACCCTAGCTGAGAGTTAAGACGAGCTCTTAAGACTAGGCCAAAACAATCTGAAAAAATAGGCTACTTGGGCCACTACGTAATCCACATTGCCAGAAATAAAACTAAAATTACTTCAGTTTAACGGCTCAGTAAATTATTTTTACCTTTCATGACGGGCATAGCACATGCAGCAACAGGTTTTGGCGATTTCTCCACTTCTACCAGACACATGCGGCAGTTGCCGGCGACTGCAAGACGCTCGTGGTAACAAAACCGGGGGATTTCAACGCCGACGAGCGCGGCGGCTTGGAGGACCGTGGTGCCGGGCTCCACCATGACCGGCTTGTCGTCGATGAAGACCTCGAACTTCGTGGGTTGCTTGGCCAAATCGCTGGCTGCTCGGCTGAGGACCGCTGCATGGTTCACACCCAATTTCGGGATGGTCAGGACCTTCCAGATGCCCAACCGCAACATCTGAAAAATATAATTTATTATTTGATGCGTAGTAGACCATGAAACTGTCGTGTTTTTTAGATTTTCTACAGTGTGATGTGCACCAGTGTGATGAGACCTATGGCGCAGAGACCCTAACTTTAATGAAGAAGACCGCAGAAAAACTAAGAGTAACACAAAGGCGAATGGAGAGATCGATGCTTGGCCTGACCCTGAGGGATCGAGTGAGAAATGAAAAGATATGTATTGGAGTAGATGATATTATACAACGAATCACTACACGGAAATGGGTTTTGCACATTGCTAGAATGGAGGACGGGTGATGGACCAAAACACTGTTGGAATGGAGACCAAGAGCTGACAAACATAGCCGAGGCAGACCTCCCACTCGATGGACGGATGACCTAAAGAGGATAGCAACAAATTGGACTGCAACAGTCCAGGGACAGAGAAAACTGGAGACATTTGGAGGAGGCCTATGTCCAACAATGGACGTGAAAGGGGCTGCATGATGATGATGATGAATATGTGCACCAGTTCCCTATTTAAGGTTCTTGTTTAAACAGTTTATGAAGGAGATCACCGAGGATGCGTTGACAATATCTTGGACCAGTCGATTCCAGATTTACACAACTCTATTGCTCAGAGGGAGGCACGAAAGGAGGCTCCAAGCGTGCATTTTCTCCTGTATATGCAGAACATGCTGGCGCCCCCTGGTAACACTGTCCCACCAGACAGTGGCCAATCATTCCACCACCGAAAAAAACTGGACATGGAAAAGTAAAGTATTGCTTGGAATGTTCATATGCACAGCTTGAAAGATCTATCATTGGAAAATTTCTTGCTGGGCCCTATGAGTTGATTTCGATTGCTGCTGTGAAGAAAATAGAGTGGTATTGTAGTGGCTATCCAGTATTATGTGGACCAGGATAAGAGCTCTCACAAAGATGACAAAACTAGTCTGGCACAAGCTAACCTTATCGGGAAAATGCTCAGTTCAGGAGGAATTCTTGTGATTCATTATTGCATTTGCTGCAGTAGTATGTCTTTAACAAAATAGGCATTCCAGGAGCTAACCATGAACTCCACCACTGGCCTTATGTAGGTTTTGTACAGGCAAAACATAGTACCCACAGAGTGGTTTTTAAAAGCCCTTTCAATACAACAGATCAGGAAATTTGCCCTTTTTACTATTTTGGTGATGTGGCATTCCTACTTGAAGTCCTGGGTCATTATAACCCTCCTATCCTCTTGTGGTTGATTTATGGTAGTGAGTCGGCTTCCTTTTATGGTATAGCTAATATAGGGATTTTTAGATCCGATGTGCAGCCACATTTAAAGACATGAGCCACAACAATTAGTATCTCTATAGATAGACAAGACCAGACACACAAGACTAGACAAAAGATGACAGACAAGTCTAGACAAACAAGACTAGACAGACAAGACTACACAGGCAAGACTAGACAGACAAGACTAGACAGACAAGACTAGACAGACAAGACTAGACAGACAAGACTAGACAGACAAGACTAGACAGACAAAACTAGACAGACAAGACTAGACAGATAAGACTAGACAGACAGGACTAGACAGACAAGACTAGATAAACAAGACTAGACAGACAAGTTTATACAGACAAGACTAGACAGACAGGACTAGACAGACAAGACTGGACAGACAAGACAGGACAGACAGGACTCGACAGATAAGACTAGACAGACAAAACTAGACAGACAAGACTAGATAGACAAGACTAGACAGGCAAGACTAGACAGACAAGACTAGACAGACAAGACTAGACAGACAAGACTAGACAGACAAGACTAGACAGATGAGACTAGAGAGACAAAACTAGACAGACAAGACTAGACAGACAAGACTAGACAGACAATACTAGACAGATAGGACTAGACAGACAAGACTAGACAGATATGACTAGACAGACAAGACTAGACAGACAAGCCTAGACATACAAGACTAGACAGACAAGACTAGACATACAAGACTAGACAGACAAGACTAGACAGACAAGACTAGACAAACAAGACTAGACAGACAACACTAGACAGACAAGACTAGACAGACAAGACTACACAGACAAGACTAGACAGACAGCACTAGACATACAAGACTAGACAGACAAGACTACACAGACAAGACTAGACAGACAACACTAGACATACAAGACTAGACAGACAAGACTAGACAGACAAGACTAAACAGACAAGACTAGACATACAGGACTAGACAGACAAGACTAGATATACAAGACTAGACAGACAAGACTAGACAGACAAGACTAAACAGACAAGACTAGATATACAAGACTAGACAGACAAGACTAAACAGACAAGACTAGACAGACAGCACTAGACAGACAAGACTAGACAGACAAGACTACACAGACAAGACTAGACAGACAAGACTAGACAAACAATACTAAACAGACAATACTAGACAGACAAGACTAAACTGACAAGACTAGATAGACAACACTAGACAGACAAGACTAGACAGACAAGACTAGACAGACAACACTAGACAGACAAGACTAGACAGATAATACTTACTATTCCACCTTGGCTTTTAGTATACGCTACCCTGGTATCGCATATTTAGCATTCACTCAGGGTGGGCAGCCCGGACAGTTAGTGAAAACCACCGTAGTTGTTGTCTCCCCGACTAGGAAGACAGATAATATTAGACAGACAATGTTTTTTCCAGTACCGTTCATCAGCTTCTTTTTCTGATCTGATTTTGTTGGCTATTCTGTTTATGTTGTCCCAATCTTCCTGGGATTGTAGCATCTGTTGAATTGTATTTCTTGAGTTAAAGTAGGGTATTGCTGTTTCCCCGCGTTCTTTGTCCCATCTTGGGCAATCATAGGCTGTGTGGGTTATACTGCCTCTTCTTCTTAATCGAACTTCTTGGCAGACGTGTAGTGACAAGTCATGAATGTCGGCCTCCATCAGGTGTGTTGATCCCCTGCTTGATGGTATCTCGCCATCGCGATCAGTCAGCTGTTCCACGTACAGAGGTCTCAATGTCAGTGTGGAGAAGCTGCCTGATGGTGTCTAGCCAGCGGCAGGGAGACCTCCCTCTTCTTCGCCCGCCGTTTGGCTTACCCTGCACGATCAATTTTTCCATGGTGTCACTTCTCATTACATGTCCGAAGAACTTCAATATGCAGGAGTAAACCAGACTTGAGAGTCGTTGTTTGGGTTTGATCTCGTTAAGAATAGTACGTCGTGCAGTTCAGGGTATTCTAAGCATTCTACTCCAACACCACATTTTGAAGGCATTCACTCGACGACGGTCAGCCGCACGTAGTGTCCATGTCTCCACTGCATAGCCAAATACAGACAAGGACAGCGCATGGACCAGGTTGATCTTCGTGTTACATGTTATGTTGCTATCTCTCCATACTGGAGTAGGCTGGGACATGGCGGTTCTTCCCAGTTGTATTCGCCGGAGTATTTCAGGTTCACAGAATCCCTTGTTGTTAATAATGGCACCCAGGTATATAATCTGTAGATGACATCATATTTTCCGACATTAAGGATATTTGGCCAGTTATCATTTGCGGGGCAACAATCATCGCTTTCATCTTCTGGATGTTTATTTAAAGACCACACTCCAGACTGACGTTACACAGTCTGCTTGTCCACAAAAGACGCAGTCTATATGCAGTGCCCTCCCAATCTTATGTAGGAATTCCACAAAATTCACATGAGTCATTAGAAGCTGGGTTAAGTGAAAATTTACTTCCCCCATGTTGTCATCGGAACCAATTCTTTATATTGGGGATTAGTATCCTTGTCCACTCACCCTTTATTGTCATATTGCAAGCTTCCTGTCATTTCCTTATGAGCTTCTCGTATTATTTCTTGTTGTTTTGTATTTGGCAGCATCATATAAGTATTTTCTTTGCTTGATTTGTTGTTTCATTGGTGGAATGTATGTGATTACAAGGGCAGTATCTCTTGATATGTTTCGATAAACATTGCATAGTTTTTCAATTCTAGTTTTTCAATATTGTTTCTGTTTATGGCCTTTCCCAGATTGGAGCACCATATAGCATTGTACACTGGGCAACTGTGCTGAGCAGCCTACATTGGCGGCAACTGTGCTGAGCAGCCTATATTGGCTGCTCCTAGGATCCCCGACATTAGGCATGAGTTTTTTAAGTGCAGATGTGGTTTTCATAGCATGCTCTGTCACCCTTATAAGGTGTTCTCTGAAGGAGAGACTCTTATCAAGAGTAATCCCTAGGTATTTGGTGTGGGGTTTAGGTTTAATTTCAGTATCCATCACTTTGAATGAAATGTGATCTTGTTTCCTGTGAAAATGTTTCCTGTATCTTTTCAGCAGAATTTCTCTAGTCTTTTCCAGTGCTATATGCAGTGATTTTGATTCCATCCAGCAGATAATTTGTTCAATTGCCTGATTGGCCCTTTTGGTCTTGGCCTTTGCATGATTCTGTTTTTCTAAGGATGGTTAGTGCAAGGTCGTCTAAGCTATTAGCTTAGTACCTTCAGGTAGTTTCAACTGAAATACTCCATCGTAAAGATGGATGAGAGTAGACTAGATGGAAAAAACTACACAGACCAGACCAGACTAGACAGACAAAACCAAACGAGACACACCAGACTGGACACACAAATCCAGACATAAAAGACAAGGCTAGGTATAACATCATCTTCTCACTGAACTCTTTCTCCAACTGTCAACATAACAGAAATGTTAAAACAAGTTCTTGAAAAATTTTGAGCATAAAATTTCCAAAAAATATCTTAAATTGCACACTTATTGCCGGACTAGATCAAGAAACCAAACGCAAATCTAGGATTTAAGCCTCTGACCCATATTATTTCACACATTACATAATTCTCACCACCTAACCTCAAACCGACGAAAATCGATCCACAACTCTCTCACTGTATGAGACTAAACCAATCTAAATCAGACTTGCTGAAAACAAAACGGGAAGTAATAATTAGAACTTGAATTAATTTACCTTATTTACTTTTTTTACTTCACAATTGTCAAAAACCGAATATTTTGACGTCCATTACTTTTTGACAGCTGTCTCCAAAAATTAACCCTACCAGCCAACCAATGGGACTAAAGTGCCGATGTAAGGTTGCCATGTGTTACAACAATACTTCCCAGTTTTAAGATTTTAACTAAATGTTACAAAAAAACTGAAACGTTTAGAATAAACAAAAAACAAATTTGAATTTAATTATAAAGTATACATTCAGGTATATAAGATATATACATATTTCAATTTTGTTTATTTTAAGTCAATTTCAAGATTTTTTTTTAATTTAATTTTAATTATTAGTTCCTTTCTTATTAGTCATTTAATTTTAATTATTTCAAAAATTAGTTCCAAACTGGCTCAGTCTTAATTACGTTGTATTTTCTTTTACAAATCCGTTACATTTCACATTATTTTTCTATATTGCTTCTGTTAGGGATTTTTTGTGCTTGGTGGCGGCAACGCGGTGCGTGCGTTTGCCGCAAAATGTCATGCAGATAACCTATAAAGATCCTTTCCGTTTCCACAGGCGTTGAGTTCAAGACGTGGTTCCAAGCTATCTACACCATCTTCCAATAAATCCATCAAAATGACCGTCGACGTTAAATCTGAACAAGGCCTTAAAGAATTCAACAACTTCTTGGAAGACAAAAGTTACATCAATGGGTAAAATTTGATTTTTATTATAAAATCTTCAGTTTTCGGGCCCTACCCACAATTTATATATTTATCAACAATTCCCTTTAACCCCTCCAGTACATTTGTCACCTGAGACTCCACATGCATATGTTTCACTCTGTGATGCATTCTCTAAATAAATATGTACCCAAAGGGTTAAAAACACCGCAGATTTCAATATGGAACGAACTCACGTTTATCAAAAATTATTGTTTCAAATAATTTTAAATTTTTATTAATTTAATTGTTCTTAATATTCCAGTCATTTTGTTGGACAACAATCGCAATTCATCTAATACTTTTGCTTCAGTTATTAAACATGTCTAAAATTATTACAGATATATTCCAAGTCAAGCCGATGTAGAAGCTTTCAATTCCATGGGAAAAGCCCCATGCAGTGCATTGGTCAATGCTCTCAGATGGTACAACCACATCAAGTCTTTCTCCGCCGATGAGAAAAAGAAGTTTGCTGCCGGCGCTTGCCCGTTCAAGGCAGGGACAACCACCACAGCTCCTGCCAAGGATGAGGATGACGATGACGTAGATCTCTTCGCATCTGATGATGAGGAAGAAGATGCGCAAGCTGCCAAGATCCGCGAAGATCGCCTCAAGGCTTATGCCGAAAAGAAAGGAAAGAAACCTGCGTTGATTGCAAAGAGCAGCATCGTTTTGGATTGCAAACCGTGGGATGATGAGACTGACATGAAGGAGATGGAGAAGCATGTTAGGACTATTGAGATGGACGGGTTGGTCTGGGGGGCTTCAAAGTTAGTTCCTGTGGGGTATGGAATCCACAAGTTGCAGATTATGTCTGTAGTCGAGGACGAGAAGGTTTCGGTTGATCTTCTGGTTGAGGAGATCGAGAAGTTTGAGGATTTCGTACAGAGCGTCGACATCGCTGCTTTTAACAAGATTTAAAATGTTTCATTTATATAAATATATAAATAAAATTTTGTTATAATTTTTCTCATACAATAATTAATTCTATATTTTGCTTTCTTTGTTTTACATTAATATCCTTTTGCTCTCTGGATAACACGATTAATCTTTTCTCTGTACTAAATCTCTTGGCTTTATGGTTAATAAGTAAGCTAGAATGTTGATATAAAAACATGTATTTGCTTAAAATTTAGGAATACAATAACAAAAATAGTCTTTGATTAATACTATTTCATGAAAATAAATGAGACTAAATAATTAGCAAAAGAAAGTAGCAAGTGGAACAAATTTGGATAAAGTTAATTAATAGTTTTATAAGAAATAATTCAAATAGATAAGGTTTTTATGAAATATCAGTTTTTAGTCCATTAGTAGATCCACAAGAATTTCATTAAAACTGATTCTTTGGATTCACAAAAAAATTGTAAGCAGAATATAGACTTTACCAAACAGAAAGAAAAAAGGTCCGAGTTACCCTTAAGTGGCGCCTTAAGCAATATTGCTTCAATCTTCCAAGGAGTTAAGAAATGTCAAAATGTTGGAACTGTTAAAAAGCAACATCTATGCAGACATGACTTAACCTAACCTTATCTCCGTCAGTCAACGCCATTTCCGATTGGAAAAGGATCTGAATTACTTCCCGAGTTTTACCTCAAAAACGCTTGAATTTTAAAAAACTTCAATGTCAGACTGACGTTGAAAAATAACTTAAGTCACAAGTAACTTACTGGGCCAGTTCGGTTCTGGCGCTTTATGTTCTAACTTGCCAATCGCAAACCTTTACATTAGCCTTTACATCCGACATTTACAATGTGATTCACGTACATCTATTGACTCTTGCATTTGAATGGTGGTTACAATTAGTCAAATTATTTGGGTATTCCTATTTATTAGCATATGATAATCGATTGTATTTACCTTAATGACTCTGAGTTAGCTCTCTCCTTCTGAATTAGCTATTAATATTTGATTCTATGACCAGCACGGAAAAAAACAACAAATTCTTTATTGTGTTACAGCCAGTTCCACCTCCTTTCTAAAAAGAAAACTTCCGATTTAGTAATTGCATTTTACAAGGAAAGATAAAAATCCTTTTGATTCTGTTAATCTCTAAACTTACTTATTCATCCATCTCGAACGGATTGCATTCCTTGTACTCCAACTCCGGCTCATAATCGTCGTGAAACGGATCTAGCTTCGGCTCGTAATCGCCGTGAAAGGGATCCTTCTTCGGATCGTAATCGTCGGTCTTCTCCACCTTTTGCACTTTCGTCGAAATGCTCGGCTATACCGCGCTGTATTTCTTCTCCTGCACTCTGATCCTGCCCTCGCTGAGAGGCGTTGGAATGACCCTCGGAGAATTCCTCACGTTTTCCTCGACCTGCCCTCGGTGGCGGCAACAGGTGCCTTCTCCGGTTTAACCTTGGGCTTCTCCTCGGTGATGACCTTGACGCTGTTGAAGACGCCACGGCCGAAATATTCGGCAACCAAAGCGTAACCATCGGATGCCTTCGCCAGAAGAGAGTTGAAGAACTCATTCAAATCTTTGCTTTGGTCTTGCGCTTTCAGCAAGTCGATGGGCTTCTTGTTTTCTTGCTGACAGGAGAGATATTCGTTCTCGTTCTCAGGGTAGCTGAGAATTGTTCTTAACATTCCAGTGATTTTGTTGAACATTTAATCAATTTCAATTCGTATAATACATTTGCTCCTATTATTAAGTATGTCTAAATTATTACAGATAGATTTCAAGTCAAGCCGATGTAGAAGCTTTCAATTCCATGGGAAAAGCCCCATGCAGTGCATTGGTCAATGCTCTCAGATGGTACAACCACATCAAGTCTTTCTCCGCCGATGAGAAAAAGAAGTTTGCTGCCGGCGCTTGCCCGTTCAAGGCAGGGACAACCACCACAGCTCCTGCCAAGGATGAGGATGACGATGACGTAGATCTCTTTGCATCTGACGATGAGGAAGAATATGCACAAGCTGCCAAGATCCGCGAAGATCGCCTCAAGGCTTATGCCGAAAAAAAAGGAAAGAAACCTGCGTTGATTGCGAAGAGCAGCATCGTTTTGGATTGCAAACCGTGGGATGACGAGACTGACATGAAGGAGATGAAGAAGCATGTTAGGACTATTGAGATGGACGGGTTGGTCTGGGGGGCTTCGAAGTTGGTTCCTGTGGGGTATGGAATCCACAAGTTGCAGATTATGTCTGTAGTCGAGGACGAGAAGGTTTCGGTTGATCTTTTGGTTGAGGAGATCGAGAAGTTTGAGGATTTCGTACAGAGCGTCGACATCGCTGCTTTTAACAAGATTTAAAATGTTTCATTTATATAAATAAAATTTTGTTATAATTTTTCTCATACAATAATTAATTCTATATTTTGTTTTACATTAATATCCTTTTGCTCTCTGGATAACACGATTAATCTCTTCTCTGTACTAAATCTCTTGGCTTTATGTTTCGGTTATTAAGTAAGCTAGAATGTCGATATAAAAACATTTATTTGTTTAAAATTTAGGAACACAATAACAAAAATAGTCTTCGATTAATACTATTTGATGAAAATAAATGAGACTAAATAATTAGCAAAAGAAAGTAGCAAGTGGAACAAATTTGGATAAAGTTTGAAAAGAAGTAATTCAAATAGATAAGGTAGCCATAAATATCAGTTTTTAGTCCATTAGTAGATCCACAAGAATTTCATTAAAACATTCTATGGATTCACAAAAAAATTGTAAGCAGAATATAGACTTTACCAAACAGAAAGAAAAAAGGTCCGAGTTACCCTTAAGTCACGCCTTAAGCAGTATTGCTTCAATCTTCCAAGGGCTTAAGAAATATCAAAATGTTGGAACTGTTAAAAAGCAACATCTCTGCAGATATGACTTAACCTAACCTTATCTCCGTCAGTCAACGCCATTTTCGATTGAAAAAGGATCTGAATTACTTCCCGAGGTTTAACACAAAAACGATTGAATTTTGAAAAACTTCAATGTCAGATTGACGTTGAAAAATAACTTAAGTCACAAGTAACTTACTGGGCCAGTTCGGTTCTGGCGCTTTATGTTCTAACTTGCCAATCGCAAATCTTTACAACTGACATTTACAATGTGATTCACGTACATCTATAGACTCTTGCATTTGAATGGTGGTTACAATTAGTCAAATGATTTGGGTATTCCTATTGATTAGCATACAATAATCGATTGTATTTACCTAAATAACTGAGTTAACTCTCTCCTTCTGAATTAGCTATTAATATTTGATTCTATGACCAGCTCGGGAAAAAAAAACATTCTTTATTGTGTTACAGCCAGTTCCACCTCTTTTCTAAACAGAAAACTTCCGATTTAGTAATTGCATTTTACAAGGAAAGATAAAAATCCTTTTGATTCTGTTAATCTCTAATCTTACTTATTCATCCATCTCGAACGGATTGTATTCCTTGTAACCCAACTCCGGCTCATAACCGTCGTGAAACGGATCCAACTTCGACTCGTAATCGTCGTGAAACGGATCCTTCTTCGGATCGTAATCGTCGGTCTTCTCCACCTTTTGCACTTTCGTCGAAATGCTCGGCTATACCGCGCTGTATTTCTTCTCCCGCACTCTGATCCTGCCCTAGCTGAGAGGCGTGCGAATGACCCTCGGAGAATTCCTCGCGTTCTCCTCGACCCTCGACCTGCCCTCGGTGGCGGCAACGGGTGCCCTCTCCGGTTTAACCTTGGGCTTCTCCTCGGTGATGACCTTGACGGTGTTGAAGACGCCACGGCCGAAATATTCGGCGAACAAAGCGTAACCATCGGAGACCTTCTCCAGAAGAGAGTGGAAGAACTCGTTCAAATCTTTGATTTGGTCTTGCGCTTTCAGCTAGCCGATGGCCTTCTTGTTTTCTTGCTGACAGGAGAGACATTCGTAGGAGAGAATTGTTCTTAACATTCCAGTGATTTTGTTGGACATTTAATCAATTGCAATTCGTCTAATACATTTGCTTCAGTTATTAAACATGTCTAAAATTATTACAGATATATTCCAAGTCAAGCCGATGTAGAACCTTTCAATTCCATGGGGAAAGCCCAATGCAGTACATTAGTCAACGCTCTCAGAAGGTACAACCACATCAAGTCTTTCTCCGCCGATGAGAAAAAGAAGTTTGCTGCCGGCGCTTGCCCGTTCAAGGCAGGGACAACCACCACAGCTCCTGCCAAGGATGAGGATGACGATGACGTAGATCTCTTCGCATCTGACGATGAGGAAGAATATGCACAAGCTGCCAAGATCCGCGAAGATCGCCTCAAGGCTTATGCCGAAAAAAAAGGAAAGAAACCTGCGTTGATTGCGAAGAGCAGCATCGTTTTGGATTGCAAACCGTGGGATGACGAGACTGACATGAAGGAGATGGAGAAGCATGTTAGGACTATTGAGATGGACGGGTTGGTCTGGGGGGCTTCAAAGTTGGTTCCTGTGGGGTATGGAATCCACAAGTTGCAGATTATGTCCGTAGTCGAGGACGAGAAGGTTTCGGTTGATCTTTTGGTTGAGGAGATCGAGTAGTTTGAGGATTTCGTACAGAGCGTCGACATCGCTGCTTTTAACAAGATTTAAAATATTTCATTTATATAAATATATAAATAAAATTTTGTTATAATTTTTCTCATACAATAATTAATTCTATATTTTGCTTTCTTTGTTTTACATTAATATCCTTTTGCTCTCTGGATAACACGATTAATCTCTTCTCTGTACTAAATCTCTTGGCTTTATGTTTCGGTTATTAATTAAGCTAGAATGTCGATATAAAAACATTTTTCTGCTTAAAATTTAGGAATACAATAACAAAAATAGTCTTCGATTAATACTATTTGATGAAAATAAATGAGAGTAAATAATTAGCAAAAGAAAGTAGCAAGTAGAACAAAATTTGGAAAAAGTTTGATAACAAGTAATTCAAATAGATAAGGTAGCCAGAAATATCAGTTTTTAGTCCATTAGTAGATCCACAAGAATTTCATTAAAACTGATTCTATGGATTCACAAAATAAATTGTAAGCAGAATATAGACTTTACCAAACAGAAAGAAAAAAGGTCCGACTTACCCTTAAGTCACGCCTTAAGCAGTATTGCTTCAATCTTCCAAGGGGTTAAGAAATGTCAAAATGTTGGAACTGTTAAAAAGCAACATCTATGCAGATATGACTTAACCTAACCTTATCTCCGTCAGTCAACGCAATTTCCGATTGAAAAAGGATCTGAATTACTTCCCAAAGTTTAACTCAAAAACGCTTGAATTTTGAAAAACTTCAATGTCAGATTGACGTTGAAAATTAACTTAAGTCACAAGTAACTTACTGGACCAGTTCGGTTCTGGCGCTTTATGTTCTAACTTACCAATCGCAAACCTTTACCTCCGACATTTACGCTGTGATTCACGTACATCTATAGCCTCTTGCATTTGAATGGTGGTTACAATTAGTCAAATAATTTGGGTATTCCTATTTATTAGTATACGATAATCGATTGTATTTACCTTAATGACTCTGAATTAGTTATCTCCTTCTTAATTAGCTATCAATATATGATTCTATGACCAGCACGGGAAAAAAACAAATTCTTTATTGTGTTACAGCCAGATCCACCTCCTTTCTTAAAAGAAAACTTCCGATTTAGTAATTGCATTTTACAAGGAAAGATAAAAATCTTTTCAAATCTGTTAATCTCATTTAATCTTACTTATTCGTCCATCTCGAACGGATTGTATTCCTTGTACTGCAACTCCGGCTCATAATCATCGTGAAACGGATCCAGCTTCGGCTCGTAATCGTCGTGAAACGGATCCTTCTTCGGATCGTAATCGTCGGTCTTCTCCACCTTTTGCACTTTCGTCGAAACGCTCGGCTCTAACGCGCTGTATTTCTTCTCCTGCACTCGCTGGGAGGCGTGGGAATGATCCCCGGAGAATTCCTCACGTTCTCCTCGACCCTCGACCAGCCCTCGGTGGCGGCAACGGGTGCCCTCTCCGGTTTAACCTTGGGCTTCTCCTCGGTGATAACCTTGACGGTGTTGAAGACGCCACGGCCGAATTCGGCGACCAAAGCGTAACCATCGGAGGCCTTCTCCAGAAGAGAGTGGAAGAACTCGTTCAAATCTTTGCTTTGGTCTTGCGCTTTCAGCAAGTCGATGGCCTTCTTGTTTTCTTGCTGAAAGGAGAGACATTCGTAGGAGAGAATTGTTCTTAACATTCCAGTCATTTTGTTGGACATTTAATCAATTGCAATTCGTCTAATACATTTGCTTCAGTTATTAGACATGTCTAAAATTATTACAGATATATTCCATGTCAAGCCGATGTAGAAGCTTTCATTTCCATGGGGAAAGCCCAATGCAGTACGTTAGTCAACGCTCTCAGAAGGTACAACCACATCAAGTCTTTCTCCGCCGATGAGAAAAAGAAGTTTGCTGCCGGCGCTTGCCCGTTCAAGGCAGGGACAACCACCACAGCTCCTGCCAAGGATGAGGATGACGATGACGTAGATCTCTTCGCATCTGACGATGAGGAAGAAGATGCGCAAGCTGCCAAGATCCGCGAAGATCGCCTCAAAGCTTATGCCGAAAAGAAAGGAAAGAAACCTGCATTGATTGCGAAGAGCAGCATCGTTTTGGATTGCAAACTGTGGGATGACGAGACTGACATGAAGGAGATGGAGAAGCATGTTGGGACTATTGAGATGGACGGGTTGGTCTGGGGGGCTTCGAAGTTGGTTCCTGTGGGGTATGGAATCCACAATGGAATTTTTCTCATACAATAATTAATTCTATATTTTGCTTTCTTTGTTTTACATTAATATCCTTCTGCTCTCTGGATAACACGATTAATCTCTTCTCTGTACTAAATCTCTTGGCTTTATGTTTCGGTTATTAAGTAAGCTAGAATGTTGATACAAAAACATTTATTTGCATCAAATTTAGGAATACAATAACAAAAATAGTCTTCGATTAATACTATTTGATGAAAATAAATGAGATTAGCTAAAGAAAGTAGAAAATGGAACAAATTTGGATAAAGTTAATTAATAGTTTGATAAAAAGTAATTCAAATAGAAAAGGTAGCCAGAAATATCAGTTTTTAGTTCATTAGTAGATCCACAAGAATTTCATTAAAACTGATTCTATGCATTCACAAAAAAATTGTAAGCAAAATATAGACTTTACCAAACGGAAAGAAAAAAGTCGCGCCTTAAGCAGTATTGCTTCAATCTTCCAAGGGGTTACGAAATGTCAAAATGTTAGAACTGTTAAAAAGCAACATCTATGCAGATATGACTTAACCTAACCTTATCTCCGTCAGTCAACGCCATTTCCGATTGGAAAAGGATTTGAATTACTTCCCGAGTTTTACCTCAAAAACGCTTTAATTTTGAAAAACTTCAATGTCAGACTAACGTTGAAAAATAACTTGTCACAAGTAACTTACTGGGCCAGTTCGGTTCTGGCGCTTTATGTTCTGACTTACCAATCGCAAACCTTTACATCCGACATTTACGCTGTGATTCACGTACATGTATAGACTCTTGCATTTGAATGGTGGTTACAATTAGTCAAATGATTTGGGTATTCCTATTTATTAGTATACAATAATCGATTGTATTTACCTAAATGACTGAGCTCTCCCCTTCTGAATTAGCTATTAATATTTAATTCTATAACCAGCACGGGAAAAAAAACAAATTATTTATTGTGTTATAGTTCCACCTCCTTTCTAAAAAGAAAACTTCCGATTTATGAATTGCATTTTACAAGGAAAGATAAAAATCCTTTGATGATTCTGTTAATCTCTAATCTTACTTATTCATCCACCTCGAACGGATTATATTCCTTGTACTACAACTCCGGCTCATAATCGTCGTGAAACGGATCCAACTTCGGCTCGTAATCGTCGTGAAACGGAAAACCTTTTGCACTTTCGTCGAAATGCTCGGCGATACCTAAGCTGTATTTCTTCTCCTGCACACTGATCCTGCCCTCGCTGAGAGGCGTGGGAATGACCCTCGGAGAATTCATCGCGTTCTCCTCGACCCTCGACCTGCCCTCAGTGCCGGCAACGGTTGCCCTCTCCGGTTTAACCTTGGGCTTCTCCTCGGTGATGACCTTGACGGTGTTGAAGACGCCACGGCCGAAATATACGGCGATCAAAGTGTAACCATCGGAGGCCTTGTTCAGCAGAGAGTGGAAGAACTCATTAAAATATTTGCTTTGCTCTTGGGCTTTCAGCAAGTCGATGACCTACTTGTTTTCTTGATGACAGGCCAGACATTCGTTCTCGGAGTAGCTGAGAATTGTTCTTAATATTCCAGTCATTTTGGTGGAGATTTCAACAATTGCAATTCATCTAATACATTTGCTTCAATTATTAAATGTCTAAAATTATTACAGATACATTCCAAGTCAAGCCGATGTAGAAGCTTTCAATTCCATGGGAAAAGCTCCATGCAGTGCATTGGTCAATGCTCTCAGATGGTACAACCACATCAAGTCTTTCTCCGCCGAGGAGAAAAAGAAGTTTGCTGCCGGCGCTTGCCCGTTCAAGGCAGGGACAACCACCACAGCTCCTGCCAAGGATGAGGATGACGTAGATCTCTTCGCATCTGATGATGAGGAAGAAGATGCGCAAGCTGCCAAGATCCGCGAAGATCGCCTCAAGGCTTATGCCGAAAAAAAGGAAAGACCTGCGTTAATTGCGAAGAGCAGCATTGGTTTGGATTGCAAACCGTGGGATGACGAGACTGACATGAAGGAGATGGAGAAGCATGTTAGGACTATTGAGATGGACGGGTTGGTCTGGGGGGCTTCGAAGTTAGTTCCTGTGGGGTATGGAATCTACAAATTGCAGATTTTGTCCGTAGTCGAGGATGAGAAGGTTTCGGTTGATCTTTTGGTTGAGGAGATTGAGAAGTTTGAGGATTTCGTACAGAGCGTCGACATCGCTGCTTTTAACAAGATTTAAAATGTTTCATTTATATAAATAAAATTTTGTTATAATTTTTCTCATACAATAATTAATTCTATATTTTGCTTTCTCTGTTTTACATTAATATCCTTTTGCTCTCTGGATAACACGATTAATCTCTTCTCTGTACTAAATCTCTTGGCGTTATGTTTCGGTTATGAAGTAAGCTAGAATGTCGATATAAAAACATTTATTTGCTTAAAATTTAGGAATACAATAACAAAAATAGTCTTCGATTAATACTATTTGATGAAAATAAATGAGACTAAATAATTAGCAAAAGAAAGTAGCAAGTGGAACAAATTTGGATAAAGTTAATTTATAGTTTGATAAGAAGTAATTCAAATAGATAAGGTAGGTTTTTTCTGTCTTTTATTGTATTAGTCCATTAGTAGATCCACAAGAATTTTATTAAAACTGATTCTAAGTATTCACAAAAAAATTGTAAGCAGAATATAGACTTTACCAAACAGAAAGAAAAAAGGTCCGAGTTGCCCTTAATTCGCGCCTTAAGCAGTATTGCTTCAATCTTCCGAGGGGTTAAGAAAAGTCAAAATGCTGGAACTGTTAAAAAGCAACATCTATGCAGATATGACTCAACCTAACCTTATCTCCGTCAGTCAACGCCATTTCCGATTGGAAAAGGATCTGAATTACTTCCCGAGTTTTACCTCAAAAACGCTTGAATTTTGAAAAACTTCAATGTCACACTGACTTAATAACTTAAGTCACAAGTAACTTACTGGGCTAGTTCGGTTCTGGCGCTTTATGTTCTGACTTACCAATCGCAAACCTTTACATCCGACATTTACGCTGTGATTCACGTACATCTATAGACTCATACATTTGAATGGTGGTTACAATTAGTCAAATGATTTGGGTATTCCTATTTATTAGTATACGATAATCGATTGTATTTACCTTAATGACTCTGAGTTAGCTCTCTCCTTCTGAATTAGCTATCAATATATGATTCTATGACCAGCACGGGAAAAAAAAATTCTTTATTGTGTTACAGCCACTTCCACCTCCTTTCTAAAAAGAAAACTTCCGATTTAGTAATTGTATTTTACAAGGAATGATAAAAATCCTTTCAAATCTGTTAATCTCATTTAATCTTACTTATTCGTCCATCTCGAACGGATTGTATTCCTTGTACTGCAACTCCGGCTCATAATCATCGTGAAACGGATCCAGCTTCGGCTCGTAATCGTCGTGAAATGGATCCTTCTTCGGATCGTAATCGTCGGTCTTCTCCACCTTTTGCACTTTCGTCGAAACGCTCGGCTCTAACGCGCTGTATTTCTTCTCCTGCACTCTGATCCTGCCCTCGCTGGGAGGCGTGGGAATGATCCCCGGAGAATTCCGTATGTTCTCCTCGACTCTCAGCCTGCCCTCGGTGGCGGCGATGGGTGTCCTCTCCGGTTTAACCTTGGGCTTCTCCTCGGTGATGACCTTGACGGTGTTGAAGACGCCGCGGCCGAAATATTCGGCGACCAAAGCGTAACCATCGGAGGCCTTGTCCAGCAGAGAGTGGAAGAACTCGTTCAAATCTTTGCTCTGCTCTTGCGCTTTCAGCAAGTCGATGACCTTCTTGTTTTCTTGCTGACAGGCAAGACATTCGTTCTCGTTCTCGGAGTAGCTGAGGAAACAGTGCTGGTGGTAGCTGTGCTGGCAGAGGAAGTGGAGGACGGGGAGCTGCGTACCGGACGAGGTGAAGCTGTTGAGGCAACTGGCGCAGCGCGAGGCTTGGATGAGGAACGGCTCGTTCTTCAACGCGTCGACTTTCCGCCGCAGCACCTCCGTGTCCGTCTTGTACTCGCTGATCTTGTCGGCTTCACTGTGGGCGATCTCGTTCTCTCTGTTCACCTCGTTTATTATGTAGTCGCGGATCTGGCCGACTTTGATCTGGGCTTTTCCCGTCGCCAACGCCTCTACCACCATCTGCGGCGACAACAGCCGATCCTTTGCAATCACAGACAACACCTAAACACAAACGGATTATATCAAATGCTATCTACATAGGTATCGCTCTTTAACAGTTCCAACATTTCCCAACAAAATGAAAAATTAGTAAAACTACTTTAGGAGCGATTTGAGGGTTAAGTAAAGTCTATATTCTGCGTAGACAGTTCTAGCACAAACGTATCACTATTCGCATATTATTATAAACAATAAATGATTTCATAATAGTATATTTTATTACTCATGTGGGATAAGTACTATCTTGGCACCCGTTTTTTAGTGCGACAAATGGCTGTTTTTGGCTGTATTACCACATAACTTGGGTAACGCACGCAATAGTATATTGTGCAACTTAACTATTTGCATATTATTACAAACAATAAATTCACAAAGCAAATTCTTCAAATTAAGTTAAATTGCACATTATACTATTGTTACCGTGCGTGCGTTACCAAAGTTATGTCGTAATACAGCCAAAAACAGCCATGTTTAGCATTAAAAAACGGGCGCCAAGATAGTACTTATCCGGCATGAGTAATAAAAAACTGAAATAACACTTGTAATACAAAGTTCGTTTACCTTGGACAAGAGTTCGTTGTTGACGCTCTCCAAGTCTCTAATGCAGGACCAAAGCGCTTGGACCCACAGCGTTGGTTCCTGATGGCCAAAACGTTCGCAACAAGCCAAAACCGCGTTTGCGTCAAAGTTTTCTTTACTCTTCGACATGTGGTATCTGGAACAGATTTCGAACAATTTTAAAACATTTCGTATAATATTCCAACATGTTTGTTCTGTAGTAAAGAACCCTCTAGTAGTATTTATTGTATATGGAAGAGCAGAAACAATTAACTGTTGTTTAAAAACTTCGAGTATTAACTGTGTGTTTACCTTAAAATCTGTTGATACAACTTCTGTTCCTCATACAAGTACAGAATGCCATCACTAAACCCATGCTCGTGACACACCACCAACGCCTGCTGCTTGTCATATTTAATATCCGGATTCTGCATCAACTTCAGTGATTTCTGGGCGAACTTCTCTTTCTCCGCACCGTCCGGCAGACTCTTCCAAATGTGCAGGTAGTTTTCCAAAAGCGTGTCGTAAACCGGCGAACTCAAATCCGCGCCTTTATCGATCAAGTAATCCAAGAACTCGACTAGTTTTGCGGTGTTGCTGAGGAAGAGGTGGATGTAATCCTCCGGGTTGCTGTCGTCGGAGGTGCAGAGGGTCTTGAGGAACTGGGTGGCTTCGTGTGGAGCGTGCTGGATCAGCACGCTGCCGTACTTTTTGGTGTAGTGCGTGGCGTTCCAGTGGTCTAAGGTGGAGAGGTACTCGATCACGTCGGTGTATCTATGATGGTCTTCTATGAGGAGTTTTATGTACCAGTCGTATTGCTCGTGTTTCTTGGCCAACATCAGTGCGTCTTCTGGACTGCTCTGTCTAATTACAATAAAAGAAAAAAAATGCTTATTAAAATGTTAACAATAAGATAACAAGTTAGGTTAGATATTCACAATATTTTACAGATTTTCTACAATAGAACTTTCCATAGTTGAATTTTTTTTGTGAGCACACGTCAATTTCCGCCATGTTTTTCGGGTACTTTTTGACGTATAACCAGTGACAATATCAAAATGTGCCCGAAACTTTCATATTCCCGCCGTTTAAACATGCCGGATGCGCATGCGCTTAACTAACCCTAAAAATGTCTATTAGACTGTTAGTTATGAATAAGTCACTGATTCAAATCCTATTCGAAGAAGTCTTTTCTTTTCTTAACTATGAAATGTTTTAACGTAACATAATTCCTCTTGTTTACAATATTTTCTTATTTGAGGTGTATTTTTCGAGAATAGACGCCTACCAGAAGCGAAGAACAAAGCAGGACGATTAAAAATTTAGCTCATAATCTTTACATTGCTTTAAGGACGATTCCCAATATGTGCGACACTCAGCTACGCGACGTCGTGCGACATCGCCTGTCAAATAATGATTGGCGAACTTTGTTTTAAATGGGCACATCCCGTAGCTGTCGCGTAGCTTAGACCGTTCTCACTATGGCTACGCGACGTGCCCATTTAAAACAATGTAATCATTATTTGACAGGCGATGTCGCGTGACGTCCCGTAGCTAACTGCCGCGCATATAGGAATCGACCTTTGATGTGTATAACCTTACAGGGTGACATCTGACTTAACCTAACCTTCCTGATCTCAGATACTCCCAAGTCGCGCCTAAAGAAGTTTTACTAAATATTGAGGAATAGTGTAACAAACCTGCAGACCTTGATGACAACATTGACATCGAAATCGAGCTCGTAATCCTTCCGCGAGATAAACTCCTTCAAACTCTCCGTCATATTCAACTTGGTGAAGCAGTTCAAGAGCAGCGTGGTGTTATCCTCGTTGGCCTGCCCCTGCTTGTGCAGCGCCTCCAGATAAGCCGTCAATTTATCAATATGCTTGGAATCCATGAACCGCCCGATGACATAACTAGGCTCCAACTTCCCCACCGTCTTGATGTACTGTTCAATCGCCCCAACAGGATCCCCATTCCCATACAAATGATCCCCGTACTGTCTGAACAGATCAACCAGCTGATCATCGTCGTACTGTTGCGATTTAGCTACGACTATCGCGACATCGTACAGGTTCTTCTTGAACAACAAGGAAAGTTTCGCCTGGAGGTCTTTCTCCACCAGTTTGTAGACTTTATTGGCGGTGTCGAGGATGTAGAAGCCGCCGCCTTCGCAGAAGACGGCTTTGATCTCGTCGACGAGGGCAGAGAAGACGGTGAACTTGTGGTGGGCGTCGAGGACGGTCAGGACGTGGCATGGCTGCTTGACTGGCCCGGATTTCGAGGGGATCAGACGCGAGCCCTTGGACACGATGACCAGGTAGCTGCGGAACCAATTCAAAAGGACCTTTTCACCCTCGGCTGGGTAACATGAAGCTCGCCCATCCGCCGAATAACAATAGATTGCCTAATATAGAAATAGACTAACTATACTTGTATTGTATGTCTAACGGTCAACAGTCTGGTCACAAACAAATCTCAGTTTATTCCCAGGTTAGGTTAGGAATAACAATAGATTGCCTAATATAGAAATAGATTAACTTTACTTGTCTTGTATGTCTAACGGTCAACAGTCTGATCACAAACAAATCTCAGTTTAATCCCAGGTTTGGTTTAATCAACTTACATCGTATTTGTTACTAGCGACCATGAAGGGGCGTTTGGGCAAGGACTCAGCAAGCACACAGCAATCCTTCTCACATCCTTGTTCATCCAATCGAGACTTGAAACGAAAAGTGAAACAGTAAATATATTATTACTCGATATTAATCATGTGTTTAAATTGACACTTGTTAACGATTTGAGGCACGGTAGTATTAAAAGTGTCCCACCACTTTGATGTATAAATGTGAAACCATTTTAAAGTGGTTTTATTTTAAAGCTGTATCTGTCTAAGCATTAATCGCTCCGAGCATAACTGCGCTTAGCGCCACCCGTGCCCAAAAAGACAACTTCGTCTCTAATAACAGTGTATAAAATCAACAGACAAAAACAAAAAATAATTGATTTAATAAAATATACACTAAACACAAAAATACACTATATCGCATTTCCGGAAGATTTCATGCTGTCATAACTTTTGAACGGCGCACCACAGAGCCTTCTAGTCTTCACCAATCGATTTAGAGTCCCAAAATTAGTCGGAAAACGTATATAATATTCCCTAGGAAGTTATAAGTTAAGAAATACCATCGACACGGTGAGTCTACACCGCGGAAACGACGAAATGCGAGAAAAACGATTTTGTCAAAATTGTTATTTTTTGAGTTACAGCAAAATTTAAAAACGTTTTTGAAAGAATTTTTGCTTCTGATTACAGATATTCAAATTATATTACGCTAGCTCTTTCCGTTCACTAGCGCCTGCAAGACTTGAAGAAATTTTTAAGAAATTTCGGCGCTCGAGTAGAGATCTCGGAAAGTCGTAACTTTACCGCGGACAATCTTAGTGTATTAAAAGGAAAATGACCTTCTGAAAACGATGCCGCAATCTGTTTTTGATTATCTGCAACCGTTTCCGAGACATCTACTTAGCAAATCGAGAATCGGATAAATTTCAGTTTAAAATATCTAGACGAATTATTGAATCTTTTCGGACAATTTACACATCGACTTGTTCTTCTTGTGGAGTAGTTTCTGTGTGCAGAAAATAATTTCGTAGCTGTTTGTCGTTCTCGAGAAAAATGAAAAAAAAACCGAAATAGCACATTTTTTTTTCGACCGAAATGATGGAAAATTTTTGATGAAAAATTTTTTGGAAATTTTTTTCGAGTTATTTTTTCCGTTACCCGAAGGAAATCGAAGTGCTAAAATGGGTTTCCAGTTTATTTCGCTCTAAAGTTACAAATAAACAAGTTTTATATATTTTTACGCTGTACACAATCTCGCATTTCCGACCGATTTGACCATATCATAACTTTTGAACGGCTCACCACAGAAACTTCTAGTCTTCACCAATCGATTTAGCGTCCCAAAATTAGTGGGAAAATGTATATCATATTCCCTACGAAGCTTTCAGTTAAGAAATACCATCGACACGGGGAGTCTGGACTGCGGAAACGAGGAAATGCGAGCAAATCGATTTTGTAAAAAAAATTATTTTTTTCGTTACAGCAAAATTTAAAAACGTTTCTGAAAGTATTTTTGCTGCTGATTACAGATATGCAAGTTACGTTTCGCTAGCTCTTTCCGTTCACTATCGCCTGCAAGAATTGAAGATTTTTTTTAGAAATATTGGCGCTCGAGTAGAGATCTCGGAAGGTCGTGAATTTCCTGTGGATAATCTTAGTGTATCAATAGGAAAATGACCTTCTGACAACGATGCCGCAATCCGTTTTTAATGATCTGGAACCGTTTCCGAGACATCTACTTAACAAATCGAGAATCGGGTAAATTCAGTTTGAAATTTCTCGACGAATTATTGAATCTTTCCAGACAATTTACACATCGACTTGTTCGTCTGGTCGTGTAGTTTCTGTGTGCCGAAAACGTTTTCGTTGCTCTTTTCCGTTCTTGAAAAAATTGAAAAAAACCGAAAAATCACATTTTTTCGACCGTATCATTCGGAAAATTTTTGTTGAAAATTTTGTTGGAATATTTTTGTGATTTTTTTTCCGTGCCCCGAAGGAAATCGAAGTGCTGAAAACAGTCTTCCAGTTTATTTCGCTCTAAAGTTACAAATAAACAAGTTTTATATATTTTTTCGCTGTGCACCATCTCGCATTTCCGTCCGATTTGACGCCGTCATAACTTTTGAACGGCTCACTACAGAGACTTCTAGTCTTCACCAATCGATTTAGCGTCCCAAAATTAGTGGGGAAACGGTATATCATATTCCCTAGAAAGCTTTCAGCTAAGAAATACCATCGACACGGGGAGTCTAGACCGCGGAAACGACAAAATGCGAGAAAATCGATTTTGTCAAAATCGTTATTTTTTCAGTTACAGCAAAATTTAAAAACGTTTCTGAAAGCATTTTTGCTGCTGATTACAGATATGCAATTATATTTCGCTAGCTCTTCCCGTTCACTATCGTTTTCAAGAAATATCGGCGCTCGAGTAGAGAACTCGGAAAGTCGTGAATATCCCGCGGACAATCTTAAAGCATTAACAGGAAAATGACCTTCTGCAAACGATGCCGCAATCTGTTTTTGATTATCTGCAACCTTTTAAGAGACATCTACTTAGCAAATCGAGAATCGCGTAAATTTCAGTTTGAAATTTCTCGACGTATTATTGAATATTTCCGGACAATTTACACGTCGACTTGTTCGTCTTGTCATGTAGTTTCTGTGTGCCAAAAATGATGTCGCTGCTCTTGACCGTTTTCGAAAAAATCGAAAAAAACCGAAAAAGCATGTATTTTTCGAATGAAATGATGGAATTTTTTTTTGAAATTTTTTTTCGTGATTTTTTTTTGGTTACACGAAGGAAATCGAAGTGCTGAAAACGGTTTTCCAGTTTATTTCGCTCTAAAGTTACAAATAAACAAATTTTATATTTTTTTCGCTGTACACAATCACACATTTCCTACTGACTTGGCGCTGTCATAACTTTTGAACCGCTCAACACAGAGACTTATAGTCTTCACCAATCGATTCAGCGTCCCAAAATTAGTCCGAAAACGTATATAATATTCTCTGGGAAGCTTTCAGTTAAGAAATACCATCGACTCGGGAACTCTAGACCGCGGAAACGACAAAATGCGAGAAAATCGATTTTTTCAAAATCGTTATTTTTTGAGCCACAGCAAAATTTAAAAACGTTTCTGAAAGCATTTTTACTGCTGATTACAGATATGCAAATTATATTTCGCTAGCTCCATCGGTTCACTTTCGCCTGCAAAAATTGAAGAAATTTTTATGAAATTTCGGCGATCTAGTGGAGATCTCGAAAGTCGTGAATTTCCCGCCGACAATCTGAGTGTATCCATAGGAAAATGACCTTCTGAAAACGATGCCATAATCCGTTTATAATTATATGCAACCGTTGCCGAGATATCTACTTAGCAAATCGAGAATCGGGTAAATTTCAGTTTGAAATTTATCGACGAATTATTGAATATTTCCGGACAATTTATACATCGACTTGTTCGTCTTGTCGTGTAGTTTCTGTGTGCCGAAAATGATTTCGCTGCTTTTAACCGTTCTCGAGAAAATCGAAAAAACCGAAACAGCACATATCTTTTGAAAGAAATGAAGAAATTTTTGTTGAAAATTTTTTTGGAAATTTGTTTCGTGATTTTTTTTTGTTACCCGAAGGAAATCGAAGTGCTGAAAACGGTTTTCCAGTTTATTTCGCTCTAAAATAAAAAATAAACAAGTTTTATATATATATTCGCTGTACACCACCTCGCATTTCCGATTGATTTCACGCTGTCATAACTTTTGAACGGCCTACCACAGAGACTTCTAGTCTTAAACAATCGATTCAGCGTCCAAAAATTAGTCCGAAAACGTATATAATATTCCCTAGGAAGCTATCAGTTAAGAAATACCATCGGCACGAGGAGTCTAGACCGCGGAAATGGCGAAATGCAAGAAAATTGATTTTGTCAAAATCGTTATTTTTTGAGTTACAGCAAAATTTAAAAACATTTCTGAAAGCATTTTTGCTGCTGATTGCAGATATCTATATAATTATATTTCGCTAGCTCTTTCCCTTCACTAGCGCCTGCAAGAATTGAAGAAATTTTTAAGAAATTTCGGCGCTCGAGTAGAGATCGTCGGAAAATGACCTGAAAATGATGCCGCAATCCGTTTTTGATTATCTGCAACCGTTTCCGAGACATCTACTTAGCAAATCGAGAATCGGGTAAATTTCAGTTTAAAATATTTCGACGAATTATTGAATCTTTTCGGACAATTTACACATCGATTTGTTCGTCTTGTCGTGTAGTTTCGGTGTGCAGAAAACGATTTCGTTGCTCTTTACCGTTCTTGACAAAAATTGGAAAAAAACGAAACAAATTTTTTTCGACCGAAATGATGGAAAATTTTTGTTGAAAATTTTTTTTATGATTTTTTTTCCGTTACCCGAAGGAAATCGAAGTGCTGAAAACGCTCTTCCAGTTTATTTCGCTCTAAAGTTACAAATAAACAAGTCTTAATTAATTTTTTCGCTGTACACCATCTCGCATTTCCGACAGATTTTACGCTGTCTTAACTTTAGAACGGCTCACCACAGAGACTTCTAGTCTTCACCAATCCATTTAGCGTCAAAAAATTTGTGGGAAAATGTATATCATATTCCGTAGGAAGCTTTCATTTAAGAAATACTATCGACACGGGGAAGCTAGACTGCGGAAACGAGGAAATACGAGCAAACCGATTTTGTAAAAATTGTTATTTTTTGAGTCACAGCAAAATTTAAAAACGGTTCTGAAAGCATTTTTGCTGCTGATTACTGATATGCAAATTATATATTCGCTAGCTCTTTCCGTTCACTATCGCCTGCAAGAATTGAAGAAATTTTTAAGAAATTTCGGCGTTCGAGTAGAGATCTCGGAAAGTCGTGACCTTCCCGCGTACAATGTTACTGTATCAACAGGAAAATGACCTTCTGAAAACGATGCCGCAATTCGTTTCTTATTATCAGCAACCGTTTTCGAGACATCTACTTAGCAAATCGAGAATCGGGAAAATTTCAGATTAAAATATCTCGACGAATTATTGAATCTTTTCGGGCAATTGACACATCGATTTGTACGTCGTGTAGTGTAGTTTCTGTGTGCCGAAAGCGATTTCGTTGCTCTTTACCGTTCTTGAGAAAATTAAAAAAAACCGAAAAAGCACATTTTTTTCGACCGAAATGATGGAAAATTTTGGTTGAATTTTTTTTTTAATTTTCTTTTGTTATTTTTTTTTCGTTACCCGAAGGAAATCGAAATGCTGAAAACGGTCTTCCCGTATATTTCGCTCTAAAGTTACAAATAAACAAGTTTTATATATGTTTCGCTGTACACCATCTCGCATTTCCGACCGATTTGACGCAGTCATAACTTTTGAACGGCTCACCAAAGATACTTCTAGTTTTCACCAATCGATTTAGCTTCCCAAAATTAGTGGGAAAATGTATATCATATTCCCTATGAAACTTTCTGTTAAGAAATACCATCGACACGGGAAGTCTAGACCGCGGAAACGACGAAATGCGAGCAAAATGATTTTGTCAAAATTGTTATTTTTTGAGCTACAGCAAAATTTAAAAACTTTTTTGAAAGCATTCTTGCTGCTGATTACAGATATGCAAATTATATTTCGCTAGCTCTTCCCGTTCACTATCGCTTGCAAGAATTGAAGAAATTTTCAAGAAATTTCGGCGCTCGAGTAGAGAACTCGGAAAGTGGTGAATATCCCGCGGACAATCTTAAAGCATTAACAGGAAAATGACCTTCTGAAAACGATGCCGCAATCTGTTTTTGATTATCTGCAACCGTTTCCGAGACATCTACTTAGCAAATCGAGAATCGCGTAAATTTCAGTTTGAAATTTCTCAACGAATTACAGAGTCTTTCCGGACAATTTACACATCGACTTGTTCGTCTTGTCGTGTAGTTTCTGTATGCCAAAAATGATTTCCCTGCTCTTTACCATTTTCGAAAAAATCGAAAAAAAACGAAAAAGCTTGTATTTTTCGAACGAAATGATGGAAAATATTTTTTGCAAATTTTTTTCGTGATTTTTTTTTGGTTACACGAAGGAAATCAAAGTGCGAAAAACGATTTTCCAGTTCATTTCGCTCTAAAGTTACAAATAAACAAATTTAATATTTTTTTTCGCTGTACACAATCACACATTTCCTACTGATTTGACGCTGTCATAACTTTTGAACCGCTCACCACAGAGACTTCTTCACCAATCGATTCAGCGTCCCAAAATTAGTCCGAAAACGTATATAATATTCTCTGAGAAGCTTTCAGTTAAGAAATACCATCGACTCGGGAAGTCTAGACCGCGGGAACGACGAAATGCGAGAAAATCGATTTTTTTAAAATCGTTATTTTTTGAGTCATAGCAAAATTTAAAAACGTTTCTGAAAGTATTTTTGCTGCTGATTACAGATATGCAAATTATATTTCGCTAGCTCCATCGGTTCACTTTCGCCTGCAAAAATTGAAGAAATTTTTATGAAATTTCGGTGCTCTAGTGGAGATCTCGGAAAGTCGTGAATTTCCCGCCGACAATCTTAGTGTATCCATAAGAAAATGACCTTCTGAAAACGATGCCGCAATCCGTTTTTAATTATATGCAACCGTTTCCGAGATATCTACTTAGAAAATCGAGAATCGGGTAAATTTCAGTTTATCTCGACGTAAAATATCTCGACGAATTATTGAATCTTTTCGGACAATTTACAAATCGATTTATTCGTCTTGTCGTGTAGTTTCTGTGTACCGAAAACGATTTCGTTGCTCTTTACCGTTCTTGAGAAAATTGAAAAAAACCGAAAAAGCACATTCTTTTCGACCGAAATGATTTTTGACAAATTTTTTGGAAAATTTTCTGGCGATTTTTTTTAGGTGCCCCGTTGGAATTTGATGTGCTGAAAACGATTTTCGAGTTTATTTCGCTCTAAAGTTACACATAAACAAGATATAGTCTATATTTTGGCCTTACATCCATTCTCAATTTATGCACTTTATTAGTTTACGTGAAATAATAACACACTTTTTGATTTAGCAAAATAAATGTCAATATATACAAATAAATGCTAAATAATGACGTAACTGGTCATGAAGTTCTTAAAAGTCTCACCTTTTGGCGCTAATGCTATTGCGCTCAGAGCGAATAATGATATGATATATTTCAAACCACCTTGAAATATTGTGATAGCTAGCTACATGCACATACAAATTTCTAATTGTTTTTCAAAAAATTTCAAAACTCTTACCATAAATTCTTTGTCCTTGTGAGTGACGTTATAAAAGAAAACAGCAAATTGAGTGGTGACAAACAGAAGCGAAACATTAGCAATGCTTTTGAATGACAGGCCGGTCACCGCAGAACTCTGGTCCTCTCGTAGAACCTTCTGCCTGGTCCCGCGGTCCCTCGCCACATCTCCGCGGAATAGGACGAGTGAACCGTCTTCGAATCCGACGGCCATCAGTTGTTTGTTCTCGTGGACGCAGAGAGCGTTGGCTTGGACGGGACGGTTGTTAGGGATGGCGCGCGTTATTCGGGAACAGTATGGCATGCCGTTCTTGTCGGTGCGGCTCATGTCCCAAACTTTTATTAACGGATTGATACCTTCCTCATCTTCCTAACACAAAATTCATAGAATAGGAAGAAATTTGGGTACTTACGTATTAACACCACCACAGCGAGAGGTCGCGCTTCCGCGCGATATGTGGTCTCGATTTCTCTCTCCTCGGTCCTATTACCCTCACAAGGGTTTGGTGGCACTATGCTTCTAACATTTTTAAAGCAATTTTCCACTCCTATCTGTTCTGTAACCTCGTGCAGAGAGAGTCCGGTCACGCTTCTAATTGCATCTACCAATCGGGTTGGAGATCTTCCTCGTGACCTTCATCCGTCGACATTGCCTTGAATCACCAGCTTTTCTAATGCATCCGGTCTTCTGGAGACGTGCCCGAAATACCTCACTTTGTTCCGGTTTATTCCCTTGGACAGTCTGTCCTCGATTTTTAGTTCTTCTAGGATCGATACATTGATGCGGTGCTGCGTCCATGATATTCGCAGCATTCGTCGGTTATCCCACATTTCAAATGCATTTATTTTCTTTCTGTCCGCTTGTCTGATCGACCAGGTTTCAGCCGCGTATGATGCAATTGGGAAAATTAAAGTAGAGACCAGCCTGATTTTCGTAGCTTTACTAATTGACGTGCCATTCCATAAGCGTGTCAGTTTAGTTGTGGCCGTTCTTGCTATTGCTAGCCGTCGTCTTAATTCGGCTTCGCTACCTCCTGTGTTGGTGATGAGGGAGCCAAGATAAATAAATTTATCCACTACTTAGAAACCGGCTGCCTGTTGGATATGTGGAGTTTTTCGTTTTCCGGTCTACTATCATGACTTTGGTTTTACTAATGTTTAGTTTTAAGCCGTACTCTTTGCTTATATTTCCCAGCCTTGTCATGATCATTTCCAGCTCGAGTTGATCTGCCGCCAATATAAGAGTATCATCGGCATATCTCAGATTACTTATGCGCCTTCCTCCCACTGCAATCCCCCCATAATATTCATTAGTACTTATACATTGAGTACTTTGCGCATGACGTACTCACTATATATGTTAAATAGGATATTTGGGGAAGAAGAAAAGGTTTCAGTCTCTCGTTTATTACGTTGAGCATAATTTTACTGGTGTGTGATATTAATGCAACTGTTCTATAGTTGTTGCATTCTGTAGGATCCCCTTTCTTTAATAGTCGGATGAATATTGACTCGCGCCAATCTGAAGGCCATTTCCCGGTGTTCCATACTGCTTCGCATAATGAGTGTATTACGTCTACTCCCTTTTCTCCCATGGACTTGATGATTTCTGATGTTATATTATCCGTGCCAGCAGCTTTCCAGTTATTTAGTTTTTTAATCGCCTTTACCACTACTGGTCTTAGAAGGTTTGGCTCCTTTTCTAAACAGTAGGTTGGTGTGCACCTTGGAATTTGCTCGGTATCGGAAAACAGTTTCTGGCAGTACTGTCTCCAAACTTCCACAATCCCATCTTTGTCTGTTATGATTTCTTCCCTTTCATTCTTTATTATTTGTGTCCGTGGTTTGAATTCTCTGGCTAAATATCGGATTTTATTGAATAATTCATGGGACTCATTGTGTTTAGCATGGTGTTCAGCCTCTGCACATACAGTTGCATGCAAAAGTGTCCGGCCAAAGATAATTTTATAATGAAGTAACGTTTAAAGAATGCAAAATGAAAACACAAATATATCTTCGTAAAGTTCTTTTATGCAAATCAAAAATGCAATCAAAACGTGTAATTGAAAAAATATGTAAAACTATTCATAATTATTTATAACAAAAATAACAATTTTCGCTTTTTCATAACTATCCGGCCAAGCAGATATCATTCACATATCATTCAAATATACAAAGGAAAAAAACTTCGAAAACAGGTTATAAATGTAAGATTTTCATCAATACTTGGTAGCCATACCCTTTGAAGCTATCACAGCAGCACATCGATGAGGCATCGAAGTTTGATGATTTTATCTTGAGAGATATTTTTCCACTCTTCTTGAACTTTTTCCCACAAAGCAGCTTTATTGGCACAATTTTCAGTTCCTACTCTTAGTTTCAACTCTTGTCCGGATTCAAGTCCGGAGATTGACTCGGCCACTCTAAAACTCGAATATTTTTCTTGCTAAAACCTGCTGAAGGAGCTGTGATCTATGTTTTGGATCATTACCGTGCTGAAAAATCCTTCCTCGTGGCATGTTCTGTCGAGCATAAGGCAGCATTTCTTCTAATATAGTATCTCTATACATAGCAGAGTTCATAATGCCTTCAATTTTAAAGATTGGACCGACACCTTTCCAAGAGAATGCACCCCATAGCATAATGCTACCTCCACCGTGTTTCACGGTTGGTGTTTGATATCGTGAATCATTTCTAGTACTTTTTGGTCGGTGAACGTACCTTCTCCCATCATTTCCAAACAAATTAATTTTAGTTTCATCGGAAAACAGCACTTTTTTCCAATCTTCCACAGTCCAGTTCTGGTATTTTTTTGCGAATTCGAATCTGGCTTTCTTATTTTTTTTACTGATGAGCGGTTTTTTAACTCCAACACGTCCAAAAAGTCCCACTTCTATCAGTCTATGTGAAACAGTACTTTGGCTAATGTCAGCCAAATTTTCATCGCGTAATTCACGTGCGATGATTGCAGGCAGCATTCTTTTCTACGTCTGCGACAGCCTTTCTTTTAATCACTTTATCGACAGGATTAGTTGTTTTCCGAGGTCTCCCAGGACAGTATTTATCTTTTAGAGTACCCGTAGTCTTGAATTTGTTTATTATATCGTTAACAGTCAATTTTCCAAGAGTCAACATTTTAGCTCTTAATGTTTACATACCATAGCGACTCCTACTAACGTAAACAAAGTGAAGCGAATTATATCTTCTTGGAATTTGGCCGGACATTTATGAAAAGGCGAAAATTGTTATTTTTGTATAAATAATTATGAATAGTTAAATATAATTCTTCAAATACACGTTTTGATTGCATAATAAAAGAACTTTACGATCATATATTTGTTTCCATTTTGCATCCTTTAAACGTTACTTCATCACAAAATTATCTTTGGCCAGACACTTTTGCAAAGCAACTGTATATCCTTAATCTGGTTATTTTTATCATATCTGCACACTCGTTTAATTTGATGATTTAGTTGTTTTATATGCTGGTTCCTTTTTTCTATACTTCCATTTGACATCTTTAAAATTCTCCTCTGGTCTATAAGTTGGATGGTTGCATCTGCCATCCAGTGTTTCCGCCTGATTATTGCTTATACTGAAAAAGTGCAGTTTTCTGTGATCCATGTTTTGATATCTTCCCAGGATTGGTATATGTTCTCGGAAATATTTGGTTTTCTAGAGGTATTAAGGAGCTCCTGAAATTCTTCTATCTTCGGTGTTATCATTCTTTTGTGGGGTGTCAGCCTAGTTATTCTATGCAGTTTATGTTCTATGCTAGGTTGGCAAGAAGTTTATGGTCAGATCCACAGTCAGAACCAGGTTTTGCTTTTTAACTTTTCTGATAGAAGTTCTCCATCTAGTTCTAATGAGTAAATCGATTTATCTGCTCTAATATAACCTAATCCAACCCTTATCCAATATTTTTTGGATATATGGTATATATTATGCACCATGTGGATATATTATGATATATGGTCTGGATTTATCTGCTCCATTATAACGTAATCTAACCATCCATTTTGTTCAAATTTGTAGCTGCAGAGGCGTAAGTACCGCGCGACCTCTCGATCCGAAATAAGAAAATATATTGGATAAGGGTTATAAATCCAGACCACATATCGCCCAGTAGCGCGACCTCTCGCTGCGGTGGCGTTAATACGTAAGTACCAATTTGAGATTTCCATAAATGTAATTTATTTGCCAAAAATAAACATGAGGTCCAATGCTACTACAGAAAAAACAATAAATTGATCACTTGCAAAGTGTGAAATGACCCAAAATATAAGCTATAATTACATATATAAGTATAATTACAAAATACTGCAACTGCCAAAAATAAACGTTAGTACATAATTACCAAAATTTGAAAAGCTCAATTAATAATGGAAATTCTAGACAGGTACAATTCAAGATAAAAGCTATTCGTTTCTTACTCCAATGGTGATTAATAAAGTTGAGTTTCGAAGATGTTGCATGAGACGTAGGTTGATTTCGTAAGCTCGGAACGTGGAGATTTCCCATTTTTTTGAGACTTGATGTACAAGCCCAGTGGAATCTCCCAGCAGTAGGACCTTGTTTCCGGCAGCAGTTGCGGTGATTTTGATATCATCCTGTAAATAGGAGCAAATAAAGTGAAATATTGATGGTGAATGCAAGAGTCTTCTGCTTACCTTGAGGTATTTCGCAAGTTCGCCAGTCTCGTCCTCATTTTTCAAATCGAAGAAATTGAATTTCTTCCACTACACAGAGCAAAAACAAATAGAAAATGCGACAACAAGGTTACAAATCGTGTTTACCTTTCGGCCAGCCATCGTTCAATCCAAGTGTGATTTTCTCTGTTGCCTTTTCTCTTCGAATAAATCACATTTTCAAATTTTCAATGCGTTTTAAAAATATTCTTGCTGAACGTTATTATGACAGATGTCAAAATTTCGTCCACTTTTCCAACAGCTGGGATTCTTTGACAGTTAGGTTGACAGAAGCAGTGGCGTATCGA
>OX155893.1:15222749-15297470 GCA_944588485.1 Phosphuga atrata | reverse complement strand
TCTTGTCTGTCTAGTCTTGTCTCTCTAGTCTTGTCTGTCTAGTCTTGTCTGTCTAGCCTTGTCTGTCTAGTCTTGTCTGTCTAGTCTTGTCTGTCTGGTCTTGTCTGTCTAGTCTTCTCTGCCTAGTCTTGTCTGTCTAGTCTTGTCTGTCTAGTCTTGTCTGTCTAGTCTTGTCTGTCTAGTCTTGTCTGTCTAGTCTTGTCTGTCTAGTTTTGTCTGTCTAGTCTTGTCTGTCTAGTCTTGTCTGTCTAGTCTTGTCTGTCTAGTCTTGTCTGTCTAGTCTTGTCTGTCTAGTCTTGTCTGTCTAGTCTTGTCTGTCTAGTCTTGTCTGTCTAGTCTTGTCTGTCTAGTCTTGTCTGTCTAGTCTTGTCTGTCTAGTCTTGTCTGTCTAGTCTTGTCTGTCTAGTCTTGTCTGTCTAGTCTTGTCTGTCTAGTCTTGTCTGTCTAGTCTTGTCTGTCTAGTCTTGTCTGTCTAGTCTTGTCTGTCTAGTCTTGTCTGTCTAGTCTTGTCTGTCTAGTCTTGTCTGTCTAGTCTTGTCTGTCTAGTCTTGTCTGTCTAGTCTTGTCTGTCTAGTCTTGTCTGTCTAGTCTTGTCTGTCTAGTCTTGTCTGTCTAGTCTTGTCTGTCTAGTCTTGTCTGTCTAGTCTTGTCTGTCTAGTCTTGTCTGTCTAGTCTTGTCTGTCTAGTCTTGTCTGTCTAGTCTTGTCTGTCTAGTCTTGTCTGTCTAGTCTTGTCTGTCTAGTCTTGTCTGTCTAGTCTTGTCTGTCTAGTCTTGTCTGTCTAGTCTTGTCTGTCTAGTCTTGTCTGTCTAGTCTTGTCTGTCTAGTCTTGTCTGTCTAGTCTTGTCTGTCTAGTCTACTCTGTCTAGTCTTGTCTGTCTAGTCTTGTCTGTCTAGTCTTGTCTGTCTAGTCTGTCTAGTCTTGTCTGTCTAGTCTTGTCTGTCAAGTCTTGTCTGTCTAGTCTTGTCTGCCTAGTCTAGTTTTGTCTGTCTAGTCTTGTCTGTCTAGTCTTGTCTGTCTAGTCTTGTCTGTCTAGTCTTGTCTGTCTAGTCTTGTCTGTCTAGTCTTGTCTGTCTAGTCTTGTCTGTCTAGTCTTGTCTGTCTAGTCTTGTCTGTCTAGTCTTGTCTGTCTAGTCTTGTCTGTATAGTCTTGTCTGTCTAGTCTTGTCTGTCTAGTCTTGTCTGTCTAGTCTTGTCTGTCTAGTCTTGTCTGTCTAGTCTTGTCTGTCTAGTCTTGTCTGTCTAGTCTTGTCTGTCTAGTCTTGTCTGTCTAGTCTTGTCTGTCTAGTCTTGTCTGTCTAGTCTTGTCTGTCTAGTCTTGTCTGTCTAGTCTTGTGTGTCTAGTCTTGTCTGTCTAGTCTTGTCTGTCTAGTCTTGTCTGTCTAGTCTTGTCTGTCTAGTCTTGTCTGTCTAGTCTTGTCTGTCTAGTCTAGTCTTGTCTGTCTAGTCTTGTCTGTCTAGTCTTGTCTGTCTAGTCTTGTCTGTCTAGTCTTGTCTGTCTAGTCTTGTCTGTCTAGTCTTGTCTGTATAGTCTTGTCTGTCTAGTCTTGTGTGTCTAGTCTTGTCTGTCTAGTCTTGTCTGTCTAGTCTTGTCTGTCTAGTCTTGTCTGTCTAGTCTTGTGTGTCTAGTCTTGTCTGTCTAGTCTTGTCTGTCTAGTCTTGTCTGTCTAGTCTTGTCTGTCTAGTCTTGTCTGTCTAGTCTTGTCTGTCTAGTCTTGTCTGTCTAGTCTTGTCTGTCTAGTCTTGTCTGTCTAGTCTTGTCTGTCTAGTCTTGTCTGTCTAGTCTTGTCTGTCTAGTCTTGTCTGTCTAGTCTTGTCTGTCTAGTCTTGTCTGTCTAGTCTTGTCTGTCTAGTCTTGTCTGTCTAGTCTTGTCTGTCTAGTCTTGTCTGTCTAGTCTTGTCTGTATAGTCTTGTCTGTCTAGTCTTGTCTGTCTAGTCTTGTCTGTCTAGTCTTGTCTGTCTAGTCTTGTCTGTCTAGTCTTGTCTGTCTAGTCTTGTCTGTCTAGTCTTGTCTGTCTAGTCTTGTCTGTCTAGTCTTGTCTGTCTAGTCTTGTCTGTCTAGTCTTGTCTGTCTAGTCTTGTCTGTCTAGTCTTGTCTGTCTAGTCTTGTGTGTCTAGTCTTGTCTGTCTAGTCTTGTCTGTCTAGTCTTGTCTGTCTAGTCTTGTCTGTCTAGTCTTGTCTGTCTAGTCTTGTCTGTCTAGTCTTGTCTGTCTAGTCTAGTCTTGTCTGTCTAGTCTTGTCTGTCTAGTCTTGTCTGTCTAGTCTTGTCTGTCTAGTCTTGTCTGTCTAGTCTTGTCTGTCTAGTCTGTCTAGTCTTGTCTGTCTAGTCTTGTCTGTCTAGTCTTGTCTGTCTAGTCTTGTCTGTCTAGTCTTGTCTGTCTAGTCTTGTCTGTCTAGTCTTGTCTGTCTAGTCTTGTCTGTCTAGTCTTGTCTGTCTAGTCTTGTCTGTCTAGTCTTGTCTGTCTAGTCTTGTCTGTCTAGTCTTGTCTGTCTAGTCTTGTCTGTCTAGTCTTGTCTGTCTAGTCTTGTCTGTCTAGTCTTGTCTGTCTAGTCTTGTCTGTCTAGTCTTGTCTGTCTAGTCTTGTCTGTCTAGTCTTGTCTGTCTAGTCTTGTCTGTCTAGTCTTGTCTGTCTAGTCTTGTCTGTCTAGTCTTGTCTGTCTAGTCTTGTCTGTCTAGTCTTGTCTGTCTAGTCTTGTCTGTCTAGTCTTGTCTGTCTAGTCTTGTCTGTCTAGTCTTGTCTGTCTAGTCTTGTCTGTCTAGTCTTGTCTGTCTAGTCTTGTCTGTCTAGTCTTGTCTGTCTAGTCTTGTCTGTCTAGTCTTGTCTGTCTAGTCTTGTCTGTCTAGTCTTGTCTGTCTAGTCTTGTCTGTCTAGTCTTGTCTGTCTAGTCTTGTCTGTCTAGTCTTGTCTGTCTAGTCTTGTCTGTCTAGTCTTGTCTGTCTAGTCTTGTCTGTCTAGTCTGTCTAGTCTTGTCTGTCTAGTCTTGTCTGTCAAGTCTTGTCTGTCTAGTCTTGTCTGCCTAGTCTAGTTTTGTCTGTCTAGTCTTGTCTGTCTAGTCTTGTCTGTCTAGTCTTGTCTGTCTAGTCTTGTCTGTCTAGTCTTGTCTGTCTAGTCTTGTCTGTCTAGTCTTGTCTGTCTAGTCTTGTCTGTCTAGTCTTGTCTGTCTAGTCTTGTCTGTCTAGTCTTGTCTGTCTAGTCTTGTCTGTCTAGTCTTGTCTGTCTAGTCTTGTCTGTCTAGTCTTGTCTGTCTAGTCTTGTCTGTCTAGTCTTGTCTGTCTAGTCTTGTCTGTCTATGCGGGAAACCCGGGTTCGAATCCCAGTCGGGGAGGCGACAACTAAGGCGGTTTTCAGTAATTGGTATATCGATACTGATATAGCGATACCGGGGTGGCGCATACTAAAAGCCAAAGTGGATTAGTTTAGTGAGAGCTCTCGCCAAACCACTTTTAAAATAGTTTTGCCTGTCTAGTCTTGTCTGTCTAGCCTTGTCTGTCTAGTCTTGTCTGTCTAGTCTTGTCTGTCTAGTCTTCTCTGTCTAGTCTTGTCTGTTTAGTCTTGTCTATCTTGTATTGCCTCTCTACTTTTATCTGATTAGTAACTTACGACAAATATTAAAACTAATATCAGCACGTAATTACCAGCACGCATTGTAACAAATTTCTGTAATCTAAATGAATTGCAAATATTTAAATAATGTTAGCAAGATTTGCTTAAAATGTGTTTAAATCAAAATCACAATTTATAAATGACTTTCATGAAATTCTTGACGCGTGTTGAATATTCCGTTAGGAAATTCCAATTATATTGTTTAATTACTGATGACCTTCTTCAAATTATCGGAATGAAATCGTAAATGTGAATAGAAACAGCGATTAGATTTTCTTGTACCTTTCCGTTAGCCTGAAGTCGCCGTCGTGGATAACGGGAACTTTCTGGAACTTGGAAACGTCCGTTTTGAATTCCTTGGTCAAATGAGCACCTGAAATTTACAAAACACGGAAAATGTATTTAAAATAATGTTTTTATTTGTTTACCGTTTAGTAGGGCCACAGGGCAAGCTTGAAAATTTATTTTCGATAATTTCAACACGATATACAAAGCCCTACAGGGCTGCGACAAAAAATCATAGTAGAATTTCAGCGTCATTTTTCTACAACTGCTCTACAAGTTGAAACGTTTATCACTGGTCCAGACACTCGTCTCTGGTTGGGAGGTTTGTTTGAATGAGATCAAAGTCCAAAAATTGTATATGCAACTCTATTTTCACAGCATCCAAAAACGACTAATTGTAAGATTAGATTAGACAAAATTATTTAATAATTAGTTTATAAGTTTATTTTATTGCTTTTTTAGATGATTTTCGTAATATTGATTTTTTAGAATTGGCAAAATCATCCTACGTTATAGATAATCATACAAACTTAAAACAAACGGAACACAGCCTGAATATATAAATATATTCCGCCTTTCCGGAGCCCTATACGTGTCGCAGAGACCGTGTGTCAGTTGTCTGAGACCACCCCTTCTCAAGGTGCATCTGTTGCATCATACCCTTTCGTTACGGAGGCGCTAGCCGCGGTAATACAAATTTTAAACAGAGGATAGTAATGCGTACTATAGAGAGCAATCATATCCACATCTGTATCTCAAGTCTTTTACTTCATTACTGAAGAGTTGTGATCCCATGTTGGCGTTTTATTGTGTCATAGCGGAGTTAGCGATCTTCCTCCATTTACCCCTGTCTGCCGCCGTTCTTATGTTTGTAGTGGTGTCCCGATGATCTCTTGCACCTGGCCGATCCAGCGTTTTGGAGAGCGTCCCAGAGGTCGCGTACCTTCAATTTTCCCTTGGATGACCAGTTTTTCGAGATCACCTGTTCCACGATTGATGTGTCCAAAATATTTAAGTATTCGTAGATTGATTGCGGTTGATAGTCTATGTCAATGTCGAGTTCTTTTAGTATAGAAACATTAGTTCTATGCGTTGTCCAAGGGATCCTTAGTAGCTTTCTTCATGTCCGCATCTCGAAAGATCTACTGCTTTCAGAGTCCATGCCTTGGCTTCGTATAGTGCAATTGGAAACACCAGTGTGTTGACGAGCCTTCGTTTTGATTCTTTCGTGATGTGGTTATCTTTCCATACTTTTTGTTAGTTTCGTCATGGCTGTTTTTCCGTGGACGTATTGCCGTCAATATTTATGCAGGAGAATTATGTTGTCGACGTTTTCTACGTCCATTATTTTGGGTGGACTTTTTTTCCTGTTGCCATGATCTACTACCATCATCTTTGTTTTTTGGCGATTTAGCTTAAGTTTGAATTTTCAGATTTCTCTCTCGACTCTTCCCAGAAGTTCGGTCATTTCTTCTTCGTTTTGTGCGATGATTGTGGTATCGTCGACAAACCGTAAGTTGTTTATTTTTCTACCGCCAATGACTATTCCGCCTTCCGAGTTCTCCAGAGCTCCTGTTAGTATAAACTCACCGTATATGTTGAATAGTAAAGGTGATAGGACGCATCCAAACCGAACTACTCGTCCTATCCTAAAGTGTCTTGAGTTTCTTCCCTCGATCTTGATGATTCCTTTGCTGTTGCCATATAGAGTTTTTAGAAGAACGACAAGGTGGGGAGGAGTTCCCATGTCTAAGAGGGCATTCCATAATTAGTGCCAGTTTGCACAGTTAAACGCTTTGTTGTAGTCGAGGAAGCATCGATGCGGGCTTTATAAATTGTCTGCTTTTTTCGCTAATTTGCCGTACATTCATGATCTGCTCTCGAGTGCCTTTACCAGCCACGAATCCATCTTGTTCCTGTGGAATTTGTCGGTCTAAGAAGCTTCCAAGTCGTTGCAGCAGAATTCTGTGCATTACCTTACTTGGGTGGGAGATTAATGCGATAGTTCTGTAATTACTGCATTTCTGGCTTGATCCTTTTTTGTGCAGTGGAATGAAGATAGATGCATTCCAGCCAGTTGGCCATTGCCCTGAGTGCCATATCTTGTTGCAGCTTGCCCACAAGAGGAGGATCAATGCTGTTTTAGCATTTCTCCACTGATATCATCTTCCCCTGTACATTTGTTGTTCTTAAGCATGTTGATGGTTTGCTCAACTTTAACTTTTAAAAAGTCAGGTTCTTGTTCATGTTGTGTGATGGATGGGAGACGAACTGTTCCCTGACGATGACCTTCGTCCGCGTAGAGATCTTCACAGTACTGTCGCGTCCAATAAGTCGTCGATGTTGGTTCTGATTTTCCCATCCTTGTTTTCTATTTTCCACGTTCTTGGTTTGAACTCTCTCGTGATTTCTTTGATTCTTTGAAATAGATCGCGTATTTCGTTCGTGTTTGCCAGTCCTTCATTCTCTTTGCATGTTTCCCGGTCCCAGGTGTTTGTTTCGTTTCGTCCCACGTTTTTGTCTCGTCGACATAGTCTTTGTATTTCGCGGCTTAAAGTTAGATATTCTGTCTTCGGTTCTTCGGTTATTACACCTATCTGTCTGATTCTTCTCTTCACTACACTCCAGGTTTCATCAGTCATCCATTGCTTGTTTTTACCAACTCTGGTTGTCAGCATGGTTGTTTTTATTCCTTACCATAGTTCTTGAATATGCAATCAGATCTCTGCATCCGACTTGTGTTGTCTGGAAGCGCTTTAAAGTTGTCTTCTGATGTTTGCCTGAATTGGTCCTTGTTATCAGACCGTAAGCGCTGGGTTTTCTTCTCTACTATTATGCATAAGAAGAAGTTCCATTGATTGTTAATACTTTGTTTTTGCTTAGGCAGCGTCGTTGGTTGAAACGAAATAGATCTTGGGTCTTGAGAAACTTATGGAGCACAAGGGAAAATCAAAAGAAAGCTATACATTATTTATCCTCGCAGGTACCAAGTGGTAATGAATAACCTATCGTTAATGTTAGCACAACGAATAATTCAACTGGAAGTTGTAATCTCTCGCATCATTCCAAGGGAGCAGTAAGAAATCTTTGTTGTTACCAAAATCTCAAACTTCTCATAATGTTATGCTGAATGAACAAATACCTCAAATTCACCGAATGTTTCTGAGAAAGGTGAAGAACATGCCACCACCATGTTGCGTCCCCATCAAAATTGATCTTACGAAAACCGAGAGTTAAGAGGGAAAAGTAATCGATTCAGTGGGCGATTTAAAAATATCAAAGCCGAAAAATTTTACAAGTAAAAATTACTCGTGATAAATCACCACGGGGGCGTAGAAGCGTAGGGCGTCCTCAAAAGAAATGGAGCGACAACCGGAATGCAGAGCAATAATAGGCAAGTTGACCAAGAATAAACAGGCGATTCGTAAACTTTCCCAGGGAGATTTTACCGAGGATTTGTCGCCAGAGTTGGAAAGGCCTGAAGCAATAGGTGAAGAAACTAGTAATGATTCCGGCGGCAGTAATGCTATTAAAACTAGTAATTATTAAAAGTTTAGCCAGTGATTCGGTTATGGATGTGTATACGAAATCAGTGATACGCGAGCTGATACCCAGAGATTGCAGCGACGATTCCGAATTGGAACACCTGTTCAAACGAAACAGAAAACGAAAGAATTGGAGAGATACTTTTAAAAAAGCGTACATGGTCCGGAAAACGCGCAGCGGGAGAGTCTACGGATTTCGAGATCTCCACTGCAAACGTTCGAGGGAAGAAACTCAAGACCCTTTAGGATACGACGAGGATAGAGTTCGGCAATGATGCGTGCTATCACCCTTAGTATTCAACATATATGTCAACTTTAAAATGAAATAATATAATATGGAAATGGAGCTTATTTGCTGTAAACCATTCATTAACCTCTTATAATACTCGCTTGGCTTCCTCAATATTATCCTGAAAGTCTTTTCCAGACACAAAAAAGCTAGTGTCATCTACATATAGAGTGCAATGACACCCTCTTATGTATTTAACTAAATCGGCAAAATATAGCAGAAATAGGGTTGGAGCCAGTATACTTCCTTGGGGTATCCCTATGACAGTGTGTACATACTGTCCTGGATTGTCCAGTTCTGTTTCCAATCCTTACCGATACAAATTGTACCGATACAAAATACAGAGCGGCGGTAGTACACAGAGAACGTTTCGTGGATGCCGCCAATAGAAGACGGTACACACATAACGTTTAATGACCGCCGCCAATGGGAGGTATTAGTATAAAGTGACCACACGTCCCGATTTTGGCGGGACAGTCCAGCTTTTTGGAGGACAGTCCCGCGTCCCGCCGATTTTTAAAAATGTCCCGCTTTTTAGAAAATATCTGCATTTCTTATTTTAAATGTATGTAAATACATTTTTGTATATTTATAGAAAAGTATATGGATGTAAGTATACAATAATAGTAGTTTATGATACAAGTGTGTGAAGAAGGGCTTTTGTGCATGAGTGCATGAGTGCACGAGTTTAAAGCACGAGCCGAAGGCGAGTGGTTTAATCGCAATGAGTAGATTTAATCTAGATTAGGTTATGGTTAGGTTAAACTATATTACAGCCAGACAAATCCAGATTTTTTTTAGAAAGGGGGGAAAGTACCTTTACGTACGACCCTCAAAGCACAACGCCCCGAGGAGTGTGGGACTAACCCAGCATGATGGTAGCACCGATCCTACCCACTAAAAACCCATCCCTTTCCTTTTGTGCACTCACATTGCCACGGGATGACCTTTCGGTATTACTTCATGGCTATGGGTTGGTTATCTTTGTGCCCCAAAGGGCACGTTCTTGCTCATTTTCTTTAGTTCTTTCGTCCTTCTCTTTTTCCCATAGGATATTATCAGCCATTCTTTTTATACCTATCCATTTTCTTTCACTTTGTAGCATTTCCACTATTACTTTTTTGGCTATGCAATCTTCAGCTAATTGCCTAGTTTCGTTCCACTTTGGGCATTTGAAGATCGTGTGTTCGGCGTTGTCCTCATCAGCCTACAGTATAAGCACTCGGATGGTATGCTCTTGCCTATTCTCACCTTGTAGGACTCGAAGCAGCCGTGTCCTGTAAGTGCTAGGTGCAATGTTATCTCGCTGTGCTCTCTTTGGTACCAGTCCTTGATTTGACAGACAAGGGATTAGTCTGGGCGTCCAGGCGCTTGTGTTAACCTTGTCCCATCTTTCCTGCCACCTCTCGATACTATCCTCTCTGGCTTTCTTCTTCCGTTCAGAGTCTTCACCCTACGTCTCTCCTCTTTCTTTTGCAACTAGATCCAGCGGGATCATCCTTGCCAACACAAGCAGCGTTTCCGTCGCAGCAGTTCTGTAGCTTCTGCACATTCTTATAGCGAGAGTTCTTTGCACCCGAAGGAGTTTTCCTGTATATTTTTTTGTACATACATACCCGCATCCATATGGGGGCGGCATACAGTATAATAGATTCTGCCACCGTGGCTAGCAGCCTTCTTTTTTTTCAGTTGGCCCACAGTGACTACGGCGCTCTCTGGGCTTTGGCGGCGACATACGTAATGTCATGGCCGAACGTGAGGTTCTTGTCTATTAACACTGCAGTACTCGCGCGGCAAATAGTTAAGTGAGAGGTCGCGTGGGACACACACGTATCCCAAGCGTAAAACACGTTAAATTAACTAAAAAAAACAAGAATTTATTTAAACATATATAGCATATCAGCAGGCATATTGGATAAATGGTATGGGCCTTCAGGTCGAGTTCCAGCATATATTTCTATATTCAAAGTAAATATATTATTTGAATCTACTAAAGAGATTATTTTTAGGCCCTATTTTGCTGGCTTTGAGGGAATATATTGTCGGAATGGACAGCGGCCTTTAAATGCCACTAGCTGTTCATCAATTGTTAAGTCTGCCCCAGGAACAACTGATTTCTGACAATTTTCTAGGAACATCAAAAATTTCTCTTATTGCTGCCTAAACCTAACATAACTTGTCGGTTCCTCTTCGTTGTACACGAGTATTTATATCGTCAAATCGTAGGCAAAGAAGAAGTAGGCGAAATCGTTTGTATGACATTGTGCAATAAATGGTATCCATTCCTGTACCATCCAATCTCCAGAAATCTTTCATGATTTGTCTGCCTGATTTAAACATACCAATAAGATGCAGCAATCCTAATAAAGCTCTTATTTCAGAAATATCAGTTGGTCTACTATCCCTTTCTCATTTGATTTTAGATTATTCAGATAAATATTCATCGAATAAGTAACATGCAATATTATCATTATCAAACCATTCAATAGTTTCTACAATATCATCAACATCAGCATCTTCTTCAGAATCCGTATTTGGGTCACTTTCAGTACAACTGTCGCCCTCGGCTTCATTAGGATCTGCTTCACCAAGCATGTCTTCCTCTCCTAATTGGTTGCACCACTCAAGCCATTTAGCTGGATCACGGCTGATGGCCATTTTTTAGAGAACTATAAGCGCTATAATAACAGACAAGTATCCCAGAGGTTAGAGATGGTCGTTAAAAAAAACTAATGCAAATAAATGCCGCGGCACTCTGCTAGAGCTACAGACACACTGTCTTGTAATCTTATCAAAAGGTTCGTTGGCGAAGAAAAAATATATTACTGCGCTAAACCATTTTTAATGTGCGTGGGATACGTGTGTATCCCACGCGAGTACTGTAATGTTAAACTTCAATATATTTAAGATGTTTTTTTGGGACAATTATTGTGCCTCCCACCTGGAACTCTATCTCTCCGTACCTTTTACTGCCAGAGAGAATGACTTTCGGTGTTTTCTGCGGCGAGCTGGAGTTTGTTCCTTTCTAGCCATTCACATATTCTATAGAGTGCTTCATTTGTCTTGTGGGTTAGTTCATCGTTTTGGCTGTGGTTACCACTGTCAGGTCGTCAGCAAATGCTATTGTTTCAACTCCTTTAGGCATATCTATACTGAGTATGCCGTCGTATAGAAAGTTCCAGAGTAGAGGGCCCAAGACCGAGCCTTGTGGCACACCGGGATCATCGAGCCGTCTTCTAGCTCGAGATTTCTGTCGGACAGGAAGCTTCCTACCATTCGTCGAAGGTAGGTCGAGATATCTCTTTCCAACAGTTCCTTACTCGATTAGGTTCCAGTTGGCAGAGTTAAACGCGTTCCTTATGTCCATCGTTGCGACGACACACAACTTTCTTGTTTTTAGAGTTTTTTTCATTTCTCCATTTGCTAAATCCCATACTCTCTTTACGAGAACAGTGACCCCAAAATGTAAATCAGATCAAGGACAGAACAGGCTAGAAGGACATTCATCTCCGCGAAGAACCTATTTACGCATATTACGCTGTTATATCTTCCCAGTGCTACTCTATGGCTCCGAGAGCTGGACATTCTGCCAATCAATGGAGAGCCGCATTGACGCCTTCGAGATATACTTGTATCGCCGTATACCGCGTATATCTTAAGTAGACAGGATAACCAACGAGGAAGTGTTAATGAGAATAGGTAAAGGTAAAGAACTGCTTACAACCATCAAAGAACGAAAGCTCCAATACATCGGACACGTTATGAGAGCGGTACGAGTTCCTCCGACTCCTCATCGAAGGAAAGATTGAGGGCAAACTACCTGTGAGCAGACGGCAGAACTCATGGCTAAAGGATCTGGATCCGTCGATGGTTCGGACTGACATCTATTCGCTCCGAGCGCAACAGCATTAGCGCCAAAGGTTACACTTTTAAGAACTTCATGGCCAGTTACGTCATTATTCAGCATTTATTGGTATATAATGACATGTGTGACAAGTTGTGGTGTAGTGACAATTTAAAGCTTGACAAAGAAAGTCAAAATTTCACAAACAAAAAGTTTGACAACAAAGGTTTAAATACAGAATTTGATAAGAAATGTCAATTTTAAGTGTGACAGCAGGATTCTAAACTCGCAATTTCCATTTTGACAATAAAAATCAATCAAAAGTTTGAGAAATAAACTTTAAATTTGAGTTTTAATAATAACATTCAATAAAATGTTTGAAAATAAAGTTTTTTAACCACACATTTTGTTAACAAATGTCAAATTTTAAATGTCAGAATGTCAAATTTTGATAACAAATGTCGAATTTCAAATGTCATAATGTCAAAAATATCAAATATTGATAACATGAGTCGAATTTAAATGATAAAACTGCCAAATTTCGATAAAAAATATGGAATTTTAAATATCAGAATGTCAAATTTTGATAAGAAATGTCAAATTTTAAATGTCAGAATGTCAAATTAAGATAACAAATATCGATTATTTTTTTTAATATTAACAAATGTCGAATTTTAAATGACAGAACCTCTAAAATGTCAAATTTTGATAACACGTCAAATTTTAAATGTAAAAATGTCAAATTTTGATAACAAATATCGAATTTTAGTTTTATTTTTTTTTTTTAATTTCAACTAATGTCGAATTTTAAATGACAGAATCTCTAAAATGTCAAATTTTGATATCGAAAGTCAAATTTTAAATGGCAGAATGTCAAATTTTGATATTAAATAAATATCAAATTTAATTTTTTTTTAATTTTAACAAATGTCGAATTTTAAATGACAGAATTTTAAAAATGTCAAGTTTTGATAACAAATATCACATTTTAAATGTCAGATTTCGCAATAAAAAATTGAATCTTTCCAAACAATTTACACATTAATTATATTTTCTCTTCTTGTCGTCTAGTTTCCGTGTGCCGAAAATCATTTCGCTGGGATTTTTTCCTTCCGAGAGGATCATAGAGAACCGAAAATGTAACTTCTTTCCTGATCAAAATGATGGATTTTTTTGGCGATTTTTTCAGAAAATTTCAGGGTCTTTTTTCATGAAAATCATTATTTATCAAGTGAATGGAAAATTTCAATGTCAAGAATGACAGGCAATATACAAAATGACAGGAAAGGTAAAAAATGACAGGAAATATAAAATATAACAAGAAATGTCAGACATGACAGCAAATATAAAAAATTTCAAAGTGTTTTCCCTGCTGGTTGCAAATATACTAATTGCATTTTCTTAGCCGCTTCCGTTCACAAAATATGATCTGACAGAATTGGCTTTTTTTTGCTGTGAATATTGTATATTTCATTAAATTAATTTTTTTTTTGTGCCTGTTGTTTTTATACAATAACATTTGATACGTCTTTTTGGCCACGGGTGGCGCTAAGTGCGGTTACGCACGGAGCGAATAGAGATTTTCAGAGATACAGTTTCACGCACCATTATAGCCAGTTGGATCGCCAACCTTCGTAGGGAGACGACGTCCTAAGAAGAATACTCTCTTTATGGTTTGTATAGTTGAGCGCCCCTCTCTGAAACCGTACTGCCTGTTGGATAGGTCTTCCTTATCTGCTAGCTCTGCCGTTAGCCTTTTGTAGATGAGTTGCTCTAGCAACTTTCCCGCACTGTCCAGGAGACAGATCGGTCGATAGGTTTTTCCGCGTTTTCTCACTTTTTCTGTTTTTCTATTAGTGCTAGCCTTGCTGTCTTCCAGATACTTGGGAATATTCCTTTGGTCAGCAAATTGTTCATGACATCAAGGACATAGCTTGATTTTTCCGCTGCTACCAATTTGATTACCTCTGAGGGAATCAGATCTGGTCCCGGCGCTTTTTTAGCTTTCATCTTTTTGAGGGCTTCTTGTAGCTCTTTCTCTGTGAATGGTTCTGCTGGAGCATTTTCCGTGGGATACCGGTCTGCTTCGTTACATTGAGGAAATAGATTTTCGACAACCTTTTGTCTTATTTCAAGTGGTAGTGGTTTCCGGAATAATCTTATACGCTTCATTACGATGCGATACCCGTTCCCCCAAATATCGTCTTCCACTGCGTTGCACAGTCGGGACCATTGAGTATCTTTTGCTTTCAGAATGGCGTGTTTTAGAAGATTTTTTGCTTCTTTATATTCTTCTCTCTTCTGCTCGAGCTCGTTTCTTCTGGGCTTTCTATTGGCTCTCGTCAAGCTTCTTCTTGCTTTTAGGCATTCTCTGCGTAGTGTGGCAATGTGTTCTGTCCACCAGTACGCCGGCTTTTTGCTCCTAATCCTCGTCAGCTACGGCGATGCTATCTCCCCAGCCTTTTGGTTTTTTCGGCTTCTGATCCGTTAAAATAAATCCAGATTGAGAGGCCGAGACTTCTTGATTCAAAATAAGAAAAATTAATTCAATTCTAATATATGTCAGAAAATTTATTTCGCACTACGTCGATGATTTTTGTTTAGTGGGTTGTTGCCATAGTAACAACAAACAGAAATCGTATAATAATGAAACTCCATTTGATTTACATTGGACTTTTACGCACGATTTGGATACTTTTACATACGATTATAATAATGGCACCCTTCACATACAATCAGAGATGTACAAGATGCCTCAAAAAAAGTATCTGTATACAAGATACTTTAAAGTAATGTATTTGAAATAACAGATACAAGATACTTCACTCATTTTTCTTCTATTAGGTCTCATTATCATCCCACCAAAAGAGAAAAGTCACTCCACAGGGGCGGAACTCGGCAAACAGGTGTTATATTATAAAAAAAAATTATTGTAGGATAAGCATTTAAACTCTGTAGACGGGTGTCTTTATTATTTAAGTATTGTAACGTTTCTAAGTCAGCTGTGTTGCTAGACCCTGTATTGTTGTCGCCACTTGCAACAGAGGAATCAGAATCCTCTAAAAACATAAGAAGATTCATCTTTTCCCTTTTTTTATGTCTTCTTCATTGTTGTTTAAAGTCACCGATTATTGTTTTTCATATCAAATAATTTTACGTGTTTCAGCCAAGATCACTTCTTTAACATGTTCTTTAAATGCTTTTGGTATCCATTTCATTTTAAAAAATGGATGTGAAACTGTGACTAAAATAGCATCATTGCACAACTGCACAATAGCACAACTGCAAAAACTTGTTATAACGTCTGTATAAGTTTTCTTCAATCACATCTAGCAAAGAGCCACAATATTTTAGGTTTTCCATTTTAAGATTTTTAATGATATATTGATTAGATTTTTAATGATATATGATTGGATTCGTGTAAGTTCTGATAATAGACAACCATAGTAGGTGTCTTTATCCCCTTACAAACTTTGAATAGCTTCATTCACTTCAAATATGTATTTCATGTTCCTTAAATGTAGTTAATTTCAAGATATTGATAGTTCCATTTAGACATTCCTGCACTGCTAAAAGGTCTTTTATGGAATTATAATAAGAATTCCAACGAGTTGCACATGGAGAAGTTGGTGATTTCCCTGTCAAATCGTAAATTCCTTGAACGTAAATTCCAAAGTGCTTGGCACTTTGCGAAGGCCGCATCATACAGTTTTTTATAAAAAGTGTTTTTCAATCTTGCTTGTTTAAAATCAGTAGTGGCAATCAAATGCAAAGTGTGTGTAGCACATCTTTCATGTCCAGGCATTAGGCAATCACCTTCTAATTGTGATGAGGAATCTGGAAAAGGTTCTAGTAACAAATCATCATCCTCATTATTTTCGTCGAGTGGTGTGCTTTCAAGATCTTCTTCATGCGATATATATTCAAGATGTGCAACTGTCTCTGAATCAGATTTACAAAATACTTCAAAAAGCCTTAACCATATTTGATCCATTATCTGTTACTGTTTTAACAATTTTGGATAGCTTTAAATCATTTTCTGAATGTATATCAGCTATCATTTTAGCAACTTTATCATAAGTGTGAGCCCCTTTGAATCTCCTGCATGCAATGGCAACACTTTTCCTCACAAGAGTGTCACTTTCAATCGAATAGACTGTAATCCCCAAATAACTTCTTTTAGAGGAAAACCAAACATCAACTATGCTGCACACAAATCCTACAGACTTCAAAGCAATCTTTATTTTTTCCTTGAATTCATTGTATTCATTCCTAATCCTATTTTTGATTGAACGACGGCATAAAACTTACATTTCCACATTGTTTTCGATTATTATGATCTTTTCTTTAGAAAATATTGTAAGCATTAAGCAATAATTTATTTAACTTAGGACTTTGGTAGTTTGACCCACACGAAACGACTTAAAACTTGAAATCACATGTCAGCACAATAAAATACAGCGCGACGATGGCGGAAGGCAAAATTAACTAGACCATACCGCCTTTTGGTATGTTGATAAAAGTATTTTGCCAAACGTAGTATTTACAATAAGATACAAAAAGATTGTATCTAAATACAAGATTTAAATTTTTTTAAAAAGTTAAAATTAAATTTTAAAAAGTATTTAAATATAAGATAAAAATACTTATTTTGTATCTGTATTTCAAATACTTGTATCTAAGATAAGTCACATCTCTGGTTAGCTGCAACCCAAAATAGAACAAGAGATCTCTATCAGATTACGCAGAGCTAACAAACAATTCAAATCGCAGATTCCATCTAGTTATATCAAAAAACTGTGAACTTCTGGGATATAGCAGCCCAGAATCAACTCGCAACATAACAACCACGAACACAGACCCCGCGAGTCCACAAATGCTCCAACAAAAGAAAGTGAGCGAAATTAAAACAGTCAAATCCTAAAAGGAGCCTGGAAAAAGACTCTGTGAACGCAGAACTTCTTAAAGCCGATCCGTAACGCATCGCTGACCTGCTAGGTCCCATAATACGGCAAATATGGGTGACTAAAAAAATCCTGGATAGTCTAAGAGGGAAGAATCATCAAAGTTCCCAAGAAGGGTGATCTGAACAATCTGAGATAACTGGAGGGGCATAACAATATTAAACGTGCTAAACAAAATCCTAGCAGACATTAGTCAAACTAGGAAGTCAAAGAAAATAGACCTAAGGCCCAACCAAACTGGTTTTAAAACAGCAAAATCGTGCATTGGCCACATCAACACAATCACAATTATTGTGGAACAATCAAACGAGCTTAACTCCCCACTTATACTTATCTTTGTCGATTTTGCTCGGGCTTTTGACAGTATATCGCATGATGCATTATGGGCAAAAAGAAAGCAAAAACGTCCCCCAAGACATAATCGTAATGACAAAGGCGCTGTATAACAAAGCAAACTGTGGTATATCTCATGAAGGGAGAGACAGTGAAAGTTTCCTCATAAAAACTGGAGTAGATTGTAGATATGGTGGTGACGACTTGTACTGCGACCTTTATAGATCTATTGTACCCCACCCTCCTCCTCCAAGTGTTGTTGTACTTACCCATTTAGAGCGCCTCCTCTAATCCTGATTCCTTTAGGAATCTCAGGATCTGGGTGGGATTCAAGGCCTGCAGCTCCTCTGTGTTCAAGCAGTGAGCCCCAAGGTACATCTGTCTCTTGCGGAGTAATGCTCCGCAGTCTTTGAACAGATGTATGGGGGTTTCCTCTGCTGAGCCACAGAATCTGCATCCATCATCCTCCTCTAGGCCTAGGGCCTTGAGATGTTTCCTAAGTCTGCAGTGTCCCGTCAGGGCTCCTGTCAGAATTCTGAGCTTGTTCCTGCTTAGTTTCAGGCAAGCTTTAGTTCTCTTCTGGTTAAAAGATCCCAGCATCACTTTGGATTGCCTTAGCCCTGGAAGTTCTTCCCAGGTTTTCATCCATTTTCCTCTTATTTCTTCATCTAAACTTTTGCGGATGGTGTTCACGCTCATACCGCAAAAGGGTTCCGGACCTATAAAGGGGCTACTGGATCCCTTGTTTGCTAGGTGATCGGCTTCTTCGTTTCCGTCTATACCAGTGTGTCCTGGTACCCAGTATAGCGTTACTTTATTATCCCTGCCAAGCTTGTTCAGCTTCCCCACACAGTCCCATACCAGTTTGGATCTGATGGTGTATGAGCTAATGGCCTTGATGGCTGCTTGGCTATCTGACAGGATAGCAATTCGTTTTTGCGGTAATTCCTGTCGAGGTTAAACTGTGCACATCTTTCGATTGCGTGTACCTCTGCTTGGAAGATACTTGGGGATGTTCCCATGGATTCGGAGTATCTGGTACGAGGTCCAAACACTCCTGCACCAGTGCCTTCCTTTGTCTTCGAACCATCTGTATACCACTTGATGGCATTTTGATCTATGTGGTATGCTGAGGATTCGTCGCTCCAATCGGCTTTACTACTACACATTGCTGTGTAGTTTTTCTCGAAGTGGTATTTGCATACCATTTCGTCTTTTGGTACTTCCAGCCAGGGGATCTTGGCAGCGAGGCTGTTTCGGTCTCTGCTCCCGATTATTTTGCCTCTGCCCATTCCTTCCTTGCTGAACCTTACGATCGCCGATCTGGCGGCGCTCTCCACCACAAGGTGCAGCGGAGTCAGATCCAGCAGCAGCTCCAATGCTGCTGTCGGACACGACCCCATCGCCCCCGTGATGCAGACACACGCCAGTCTTTGAATCTTCTCAAGCTGTTTCCTCATAGAGGCCAGCTTGATTATACTTCCCCACGCAACCGCCCCATAAGTGATTGCAGGTCTCACTATCATGGTGTACATCCATCGCAGGATAGTGGGGTTACAACCCCACGTTTTTCCTGCCAGATTTCTGCACACCATTAGGGCGCGTTTGGCTTTACCTACCACTGCCTCAGCGTGTCTATTCCATAGGAGTTTGCTATCTAGTGTGATACCCAGATACCTTATCTCCTGTTGGTATTCTACTGCCTTCCCATCTATGAGTATAGGATGTAGGCAGTTTAGTTTTCTCCTTCTAGTAAATGGTATCACCGTGGTTTTGCTCGGGTTGAGTCTCAATCCCACTGTTTGACACCATCTACTAGTTACTTTGAGGCCTCTCTGAACAATTTCACAGAGCGTTCCCTCAAATTTTCCTCTGGCCATTATGACTATGTCATCGGCGTAACCTTGACATTTGATGTCTAGGTCGTTTAGCCTAACCAGTAGTTCATCAACTACCAGGCTCCACATTAGCGGTGATAGTACACCTCCCTGTGGGCACCCTCGAGTTGTGGAGATCTTAATGGTGTCTTTTCCCACATGTGTCTCCGCCGTTCTAGTTCTCAGCATTTCTCCCATCCACTTTGAGATAGTGCTGTCGATATTCCTTCTTTCGAGGGCCGCCCTGACAGCCTCGTGTGAGGCACATATCGCTACTTCCTTTATCTCTAGTTCTGCTTCTATTTCGTTTGTCAGCTGATACAGGGCGGTTTCTGTGGATTTCCCTGCTCTGTAAGCATGCTGACTCCTGTGTAGTGGTGTACCTACCAGCACTATAGTCCTAAGGTAATTATCAATCACCTTCTCCATTGTCTTTAACAAAAAAGATGTTAGACTAATGGGTCTAAATGACTTCGGTTGAGTGGTGTCTTTCTTCCCCACCTTCGGTATAAATACCACCTTAGCCCTTCTTCATAGCTCCGGTATATATCCGAGCGCTAAGCTACTTCTAAAGATATTTAGAAGATACGGCATTAGTTCTCTCTCTCCCTTTTGTAGGAAGGCAGGAACTAGTCCGTCCACACCTGGGGCCTTAAAAGGCTGGAAAGTGTCGATAGCCCATCTGATTCGGTTTTCCGTACAGATGGACGCTGCCCTCTTCCAGTCGGCCCGACTTGGTTTCCGTGGTTGCATCAAGCCCTCGGTCTCCCTGTATCCTCTACATCCCGGAAAATGGGTTTCTAGTAGGAGGAGAGCTCTTTGCTCTTCATCCTCCGTGAAGGTCCCATCCGGTTTCTTGAGAGTGGTTGTCATTTCCACTCTATCCTTCGCTAGTGCTTTGTGCAGTCTAGCTGCCACCGGCGTGGATTCTATGTTTTCACAGAAGGTCCTAAAGAAAACTGGAGTAAGACAGAGGGATGCGTGCTATCGTCTCTGCTTTTCAACTTTTTCAGAAAAAGACCACGTCCTGGAGAAAATTTATAACCCGTTTATAAATAACTCGTTTACTAATTTATATAACGTATAAAGGTATACGCTAGACCTTAAACTCATAACTTAGTGACTTAGAGTATGCGGACGATATATGCCTGCTAGGGCATAACTACCAGGACGTGCAAGAAAAACTCTCGGCACTCTCAACGGAAGCAGAAAAGATTGGTTTAAAAATCATCATCGCTAAAACCATGCAGATAAATAGAAAGAAGAAGATGGTATTTATGGTTAATGATTGCCCAGTTGAGAAAGTGCAAACGTTAACCTATCTAGAGAGCTTGATAAATATAGCCGGAGGTACAGAATGCGATATCCAGATGCGAATTAGGAAAGCCCAGCAAACATTCAGACAATTAAAACCAGTATGCGACTTCTGTCAGTACTCGAAAGCTACTAATGTCTACGAGTCTTCCAATCAAATGTCAAATCTGTCCTTCTCTATGGATGCGAAACCTGGAAAATTTTCAAATATCTTGAAGACAAACTGCAGGTGGCAGTTAACAAATTCCTGCGCAGAATCATAGGTGTCTACTGGCCTGACAAGATCTCCAACTAGCAATTGTTGCGAGTAACACATTGAAAGAAGATCGTCGTAGACATCACTGCCAGAAAATGACGACCGGTGCACACATGGAAAAAAACAGTTCTGGCTGAGATTGTCACTCAGTAGAAAACCTGGCTGGAGGTAAAGTGGAGGTAAACTTGGCTGGCGCTGGCGAAGAACCGGACCCTATGGCGGATGTTTATCGAGGCTCTATGGCCCTCCAATGAGTAATAAGAAATATATATAATACAACTAAGAAAATATTCCATAAAATTCTGTTCATAAATAAAGAAATCTTATGGAACGACAATTTATATTTAGACGAAAATTTGAGATTTCTGAGAATGCCATTTATATGCCAAAAATGTTTAAACTTTGCAAAAATGTTATTAATAATACAACTAAGAAATGCTGCATGTTTCATTAAATTCTGTTAATAAATAAAGAAATCCTCTGAAGCGTCAGATTTAAAAGATAATTTCAGATTTCTAAAATTGCCATTTATTTTCAATAATGTGGAAATTTTGCTTAATTACTATTAATAATGCAACTAAGAAATGAAAAAATCGTCGAAATCAAAAACAAATTGGTGATTTCCCTGTCAAATCCAAATATATTTCACATGCTTTTGGTGACCTAGAACAGTGGTGGCGAACCTATGGCACGCGTGTCACAGCTGACATTTTATTGGCACGCGAACTACATCTCACGCATGCCTTCTGAACTTGTTAAACTATCGTTTCTAAAATAAATGTATAAGTTTCTCAATCTACTTTTGTGCAACATCAATGGTGTAAAATATAAGACGTGTTCACAATGCGTCGATTGGTTTGCCGATAATTGCAAAAGACGCACAAAAAATTTATAATTTAAAAAATTCACAAAAGCTGTATTTACAATGCATTAATTTTGAAATTGGGGAATTTGTGAGATCTCGTAAGAATATCAAACCATACCTCACGTTTTATCAAAATCCGTCGATTGGTTTGTCCGTAATTGCAAAAAGCGCACAAAAATTTAGAAATTTAAAAAATTCACAAAAGCCGTATTTACAAAGCTACAATTTTGAAATTTGGGAATTTGTGAGATCTCGTAAGAATATCAAATCACGCCAAGTTTCATCACAATCCATCGATTTGTTTCTCCGTAATTGCAAAAGGCGCACAAAAATTTACAAACCTCAAAAATTCACAAAAGCCATATTTACAAAGCTACACATTTAAAATTTGGGAATTTGTGAGACCTCGTAAGAATATCAAATCATACCGCACGTTTTATCAACATCCGTCGATTGGTTTGTTTGTCCGTAATTGCAAAAGGCGCACAAAAATTTACAAATTTTAAAAATTCACAAACGCCGTATTTGCAAAGCTACAATTTTGAAATTTGACAATTTGTGACATTTCGCAAGAATATCAAATCATACCAAGTTTAATAAAAATCCGTCGATTGATTTGTCCGTAATTGCAAATGGCGCACAAAAATTTACAAACTTCAAAAATTCCCAAAAGAGTTTGTGAGATTTCGTAAGAATATCAAACCATTCCTCACGTTTTATCAAAATCCGTCGGTTGGTTTGTCCGTAATTGCAAAAGGCGCACACAAATTTACAAAAGCCGTATTTGCAAAGCTACAATTTTGAAATTTGGCAATTTGTGACATTTCGCAAGAATATCAAATCATACCAAGTTTCATCAAAATCCGTCGATTGGTTTGTCCGTAATTGCAAAAGGCGCACAAAAATTTACAAACTTCAAAAATTCACAAAAGCCGTATTTACAAAGCTATAATTTTGAAATTTGGCAATTTGTGGGAGCTCGTAAGAATATCAAATCATACTACGTTTCATCAAAATCCGTGGATTGATTTGCCTGTAATTGCAAATTGGCACGCGGCCGGAAAAAGGTTAGGCTAGGTTAGTGCCACCCCTGACCTAGAACATAAATTCCAAAGTGCCTTGGCACTTTGCTAAGGCCGCATCATGCAGTTTTTTATAAAAAGTGTTTTTCAATCTTGTTCAAATTGTGATGAGGAATCTGGAAAAGGTTCTGGTAATAAATTCATTATCTTCATTATCTTCGTCGAGTGGTGTTCTTTCAAGATCTTCTTCGTGCGATATATATATTCAAGATGTGCAACTGTCTCTGAATCAGATTTACCAAATATTTCAAAGGCCTTAACCATATTTGATCCATCATCTGTTACTGTTTTAACAATTTTGGATAGCTTTAAATCATTTTCTAAATGTATATCAGCTATCATTTCAGCAACTTTATCATAAGTGTAAGCCCCTTTGAATCTTCTGCATGCAATGGCAGCACTTTTCCTCACAAGAGTGTCACTTTCAATCCAATGGACTGTAACCCCCAAATAACTTCTTTTAGAGGAAGACCAAACATCAGCTGTGCTGGACACAAATTCTACAGACTTCAAAGCAATCTTTATTTTTTCCTTGAATTCATTGTATTCATTACTAATCCTATTTTTGATTGAACGACGGCATAAAACTTACATTTCCACGTTGTCTTCGATTATTATGATCTTTTCTTTAGAAAATATTGTAAACATTAAGCAATAATTTATTTAACTTAAGACTTTGGTAGTTTGACACACACGAAACGACTTAAAACTTGAAATCACATGTCAGCTCAATAAAATACAGCGCGACGACGGCAAAAGGCAAAATTAACTAGACCATACCGCATTTTGGTAAGTTGATAAAAGTATTTTGCCTAACGTAGTATTTACAAAATACTAAGATACAAAAAGCATGTATCTAAATACCAGATACAAAATTAAAATTTAAAAAAGTATTTAGATATAAGATAAAAATACTTATTTTGTATCTGTATTTCAAATACTTGTATCTAAGATAAGTCACATCTCTGCATACAATAATGTATTTATGAATATGTTAATTTTAGTGAGTGAGTAGATAAAATATATTTTTTTAAATTATTGGTCTGCTTTCATAACTAAATTATAATTATCATTTCATCCCATTTGTGCCGCTTTGTCAGAATGAAAATGTGGTCACTTTATATTAGTACCGAAAAGGTAATAAATAGAGTGTGATGTTTAATTGTTGAATGTTTAAAAGGGTAATATAGAGTGTGATGTGTGTAAATATTAATAGAATGTGATGTCTTATTTGATAATCGGGACATAAAGTAACGTCACAAAAATCAATATATAATAAAATGTATTAAAAATAATTATTTACAAGAAAAAAATGGGAAGAAATTACCTCTCGTGTACAATATATTCTCTCTGTTTCTAAATCAGCCCCCAAACACACAAGCTAAAAATATCTAGTTTCTAAAAGTTACTGGAGCAGTCTCTCGCCAAGGAGATCCCAGGCTTTCTGGACCTGTTGTTTTGTGTAGTCGACCGGCCACAGCGTGCACAGAACGACATGAGCATGCTCGACGTAATATTTGTTGTTTTCTTGCGAGTCGATGCGAGCAGTCGCTTGCTGCTCAGTCAACTTGTTCCTAGTTTTCAGGCGGTTTATTGCTTCTGCCCGCGGCACTAAAGTTGTCCACACCTAAAACAACGCGAGTTTTAATGAAATAATTTAAATATTTATATTTACTAGTTTCTATTAGACTCACTTCGTGACAAAATTGATCCCAATTGGCTGTTAGCAAAACAGCAGCTTCAATAACAATAATAGTCGAGGAAGATTTTTGAATAATATTTTGAACCTCTTCAGCAATCGCCGGCCAAATCAGCGCGTTTAATTTCTTCATTTCTTCCTGAAAGCAAATAGAAAATTAACTGAAATTTGAAACTGTTTATTTAATTTTACAGGATTTCCAAACACGATTCCGCCAAGCACTTGTCTGTTGATTTCGTCTTTGTCGGTCAAAACTTTCCGGCCGAAGTTATCAACAATCAATTTGTGACAAGATTTGCCCGGTTTGTAAAGGTCGTGGGCTATCAGGTCGCAGTTTATCACTTCTGCTCCTAAATCTGCAAGGTGTTTCACGACTCCTGACTTTCCACTTGCAATTCCACCTGAAATTGTTTAATCAACCAACAATTTTCTTCGTTTTTTCTTTACCTGTTAGTCCAATTATGTAGGGTTTATTATTGATGTTTTTGGTTTCAACCGGTTTTAGTAATGTTCCTAACAGTCTCATTCTTGTGGTGCTGGAACTAATTTTGGTTTCTTCATTGGGGCAAGGGTGCGGTTCGTCGAGGAGTTCGACGGATAAGACTTCCACAGGGGGAAGCTTGTTGCTGTCCCTAACTGAAAAAAAAAATCGTCAAACTTTTGCCTTGTCGGAATTTGCTTTGCCTGTTACCTTCGTTAACTTTATGTCCTCCCTTCAAAGTTTCCGCACTAACGATCAGCAACTCCATGCTAGGATCAACGGCGGTGGGTCCGAAGGCGTCGACGATTGGCGTAACATTGATTTCTAACTCGGGGCAAATATCCTTCAGGAAGCCCTCAACCACCTCCACCCTCTTCTCTATGGGCTCCACCAGCTCCCACAAAGTTTTACCTAAGAAAATCCCGCAATAAACACAAAACGGAAATTATTCAAAATACAAACTGGCCAACATGTTGATTTCAGTGACTCCCACCGTGACCTTCTCCGAGGCTCTCAGGGCGGACTCCGTGAGCAAGAGTTTATGCGCCGTGTGCAGTCTGTCGAAGGTGCCGCCGAGCACGGTGTGCCTGTAAACCTGGTTGTTGTTGCCCGTCGGCGGGATGGGTTCGTACAGTTCATTCTGCTCGATGGTCACGACGCTGCAGTCTTTCGTGATGTTGGTCAGCCGGCCCTTCAGGAAACTGTCGATGTCGGTTTGGCTGTGGCACTTGTCGAAGATCACCAGGTCTATGGCGCTCTGAGTGTGTATACCCTTCACGTTGTATTTCAAGCCGGACAGCAACACACGCACGTCGAGGTGTTCACATTCTGAAGCAGCCTATATAATTAATTATTAATCAATTGTTGACCAGATTAGACAATCCTAGACAAGACCAAACAGGAGTAGACAAGACTAGACTAGACTAAACGAGACTAGACGAGTCTAGACGGGACTAGACGGGATTAGACGAGATTAGACGAGACTACCCGAGACTAGACAAGACAAGACCAGAAAAGCCAGACCAGATCAGACCAGACTAGACTAGACTAAACGAGACTAGACGAGTCTAGACGGGACTAGACGGGATTAGACGAGACTACCCGAGACTAGACAAACAAGACCAGACCAGCCAAGACAATACCAGACAAGAGCTGACAATCCCAGACAAGTCCAAACAAGACCAGACAAGCCCAGACAAGACCAGACAAGCCCAGATAAAACCAGACAAGTCCAAACAAGACCAGACAAGCCCAGACAAGACCAGACAAGCCCAGATAAAACCAGACAAAACCAGACAAGACCAGAGAAGCCTAAATAAGAACAGACAAGCCCAGGCAAGACCAGACAAGATAAGACAAGATAAGACAAGCCCAGACAAACCCAAACAAGACCAGACAAGATCAGACAAGGCTAGACAAGAAGAGACAAGCCATGACAAGCCCAAATAAGACCTGACAAGACCAGACAAGACCTGAAAAGCCCAGATAACACCAGACAAGCCCAGATCAGCCCAGAGAAGACCTTTCTTTGTTTTCCGGAGCAAGGGGAAATCTTTTATAGATACCTATTGGTAGTGTGGGAGTCTTCTCATCTAGAGAGAGTATACCCACTAAAAACCCTCCCCCCTTTTTTCTTGTCCCTTACAACTCGGTACCGCAGTAACCCATAACATGAAGTTTGTGAGCTCCGGCTCTGCATTTCTTCCTTCCAATTAAGAGTACTGTCTCTGTTTTGTCCGGTGCTATTTCCAAGCGGTTCGCGCTCATCTACTCTTGGATCGCTTCTAGTGCCGCGTTGGTTTTACATTTACACTCTAGCTCTCTTGCTGTGACCACTAGGAGCCACATCGTCCGCGTAAGCAACGGTCTCCGCACCGACCGGTAAGGTCAGCTGCCCATGTTTCCTCTCCATCCAGGGTTTAACGTCTGGTATCAGCCTGTAAGTCCATTTAGACCTGTCTTTTTCCCACAACTCCTGCCACTTTTGGATTGATCAATGCCTTTCTTCTTTAATAGCCCGTGCATCATTTTCTCCTTGCCGTGCATACGCTGCGCAATGCTGGCTCTCTCCTCCGGCAGTAGCTCCATTGGGATAAGCCTCGCCATCACCAGCACCGCTTCAGTCCCGATGCGCAAACTACCCTGATGGCGATTTTCCTTTGCGCCCTTTTCAGGGCTTCCCTATACCTTTGGACCTTGGTTCTGCCGGTCCACACCGGTGCCACGTACAGAACAACGTTGTTCACGACGGATGCTAGTACTCTTCTTTTATTTTCCGATGCTCCTACGGCTCTTGGGAGTATTCTCAATATTTTGTTTATTCTGTTGTACGCTTTGGCGCTTGCTCTACGGGAGGCACATAGAAGATGCTTAGCTTTTCTGAGTCTGCCTGACGACTAGCAGCTCTGGGCACCAGACAATTCAAATTGTTGATGATCTCAGGAGAGCCAAGGACGCTATGAACGGCCTTGAACAAATAGACCAGATCCGCCAGTGATCGTCGAGTATTTAGTGACAGGAACCCAAACTCAACCAGCAACAAATGAGTGGTCGACTTGAAGAGGAGGAGGACCTCCGGACGATTTGAACCAGAGAAATTTTAAAAATTTTCTCTGAATCATCTCCAACGCAGTACTATATTTCTTAAAATGAGGGTGCCAAATAATTGAGTCATACTCTAAAATTGATCTAACGAAACTGTTGTAGAGTACTCTGAGCGCCAAATTATTAACATTGCGAGTATTATGAATCCAAGAACTCTTGCAGCCTTGGATACTGTTGACAGGATGTGTTGCACAAACGAAAGATGCCAATCAAATGTAACTCCAAGATCCTTCACTGACTCGCAGCGATCAAGACAAACATTAAACAAAGTATACATGAACTCAAGCGGTTGTTGATTTCGGGGGCTTAACGTCTGGTATAAGCCAGCCTCTGGGGTTTAACGTCTGGTATCAGTCTGTAAGTCCATTTAGACCTATCTTTTCTACTACTCCTGCCACTTTTAGATCGTTCTACGCCTTCCTTCTCTTTAATAGTCCTTGCATCGTTTTCCTCCTTGCCGTGTATACGCTGCGCAATGCTGGCTCTCTCCTCCGCCAGTAGCTCAATTGGGATAAGCCTAGCCAGCACCCGCACCGCATCAGCCCAGACAGTTCTGTATGTGCAAAGTATCCTGATGGCGATTCTTCGCGCCCTTCTCAGGGCTTCCCTATCAAGAGCGTACCCAGGTCCCCAGATCCCCAACTTTGCACCCGAAGTCCCCAGGGTCAGGTTTTAATAATGTTATAGGTATTTCTGATCGGCGAGGTGGGTTCTGGGGGGGGGGGGGCAGCTGCTCCTCGCTGGATACGGCCTTGTTCCCTATGCCTTAGGACTTTTGTGCAGCCGGCCCACACCGGCCCTACCCCGTACAGAACAACGTTGTTTACGACGGATGCCAGTACTCTTCTTTTATTTTCCGATGCTCCTCCGGCTCTTGGGAGTATTCCCAATAGGTTTTCGTGACGGTAGACGTGAAGGATGCATTCAATTCGGCACCGTGGAGGATTATAGTCGAGGAGTTGGAACGCAGGAAGATTCCCGAATACCTTGTCGGCCTGACAATGAGCTATTTTTGCGACAGGCGGCTGTCAGTGGAGGGACAGGACGATACAAGTAACGGCCTGGGTCCCCCAAGGGTCCGTTTTGGGACCGCTTTTGTGGAACCTTCTGTACGACGGAGTCTTGAATGTGGCTTTACCGGACGGCGCGGAAGCCGTCGACTATGCGGACGATCTGGCCCTAGTGGTCAAAGCAAAGCGAGAAGAGGAGTTAGAAGAAAAAACCAACGTGGCACGGTCCAAAACTGGATGAGCGCAAAGCACGTGGAAATAGCACCGGAGAAAACCAAAGCAGTGCTGTTAATTGGAAGGAAGAATGAAGTATGTTGTTGTTGTCCTCCAACTCCTACGCGGAGCATAGGGCCTCTACAAAGATCTTCCATCTGACTCTATTCTGAGCGAGGCGTTTCACCTCGTTCCACGATTTTCCTACGATCTTTAATTCTGCGTCTATGGTCCTCCTCCACGTGTTAGCTGGGCGTCCCCTTCTGCGAGAACCCTGCGGGTTCCATTGTAAGGCTTGCCTAGTGATGTTTCCTTCGTCTCTCCTCAATACATGGCCCAACCATTTCCACTTGCGGTGTTTTATTTCTTTTTGTATCTGTTGTTGGTTTGTCGGGTGCCATAAGTCTACATTGCGTATTGTATTTGGCTAAAAAATGCGCAGTATACTTCGTAGGCATTTGTTTATGAATACCTGAAGCTTATTTACTATTGTTATGGAGATTTTCCATGTTTGGCACCCATACAGCAATACGGATTTCACATTTGAGTTGAATATTCTTAGTTTTGTTCGTGTGGAATACAGTCTGGAGGTCCAGACCGGCCTAATCATACCAAATGCCCGTTTGGCCCTTTTTATTCGGTATGAGACATCGGTGGTGGTGCCGCCCTCATTAGTAATTATGCTTCCCAGGTACGTAAATTCATCTACATCCTCTATATGTTCGTCATAAATGCGGAAGGCGCGGGTATTCTTCGTGGCGGCTCTAAGCGATTTGGTTTTGCCAATGTTGATTTTTAAACCTGCTTTGGATGCTTCTGCAGAGAGACGGTCGAGTTTGCTCTGCATGTCGGCGTGGGTGTGTGCCAAGAAACAGATATTGTCTGCGTAGTCCAAATCTTCTAGGAACGAGTTTAACGTCCATCTAATGCCCCAAGGAAGAAATGAGGCCCGGTGGAATTCGTGCTGGGAGAAAAAACGATACGCCCGCAGAAGTATGTAAAATACCTGGGAATAGTTTTCGACGAAAAGCTAACCTTCGGGAGGCACGTAGAGGAGGCAAGTGCTACAGCACACAGCCGAGTGAACAACCTCCTGAGGATACTCCCGGAAACCGGACGGGCGTCAGAAAATAAGAGAAGAGTGCTGGCATCCGTTGTGAATAACATCGTACTTTATGGGGCTCCGGTATGGATCAGCTGCACCAAGGTCCAGAGGTATAGGGAAGCCCTGAAAGGGGCTCAAAGGAAGGTCGCAATAAGGGTAGTCTGAGCGTATAGAACGGTCGGGACTAATTCGGTGCGGGTACTGGCAAGGCTGATCCCAATGGAGCTTCTGGCAGAAGAGAGAGCCAGAATTGCGGAGCGCACGCACGGCAAGGAGGCTAACCACTCTTGCAATACATGTTAATACTTTGATGCATTACCGCACATTACTTTGCATTCCTTAGCAGTACCTAATTATTACACCACATTACACAAAGTACTCTTGGATACCTTGAATTACTCTTGCATTCCCTGATTTACGTTCACATATTATTCGCATTACGCCCATATTACATACCCCGAGGGGTCATAAACTCTTGCAATACATGTTAATACTAAGATGCATTACCTCTCATTACTCGCATTCCTTAGCAGTACCTACGTGAGTATTACAGCACATTACACAAAGTACTCTTGCATTCCTTGAATCACTCTTGCATTCCCTGAATTACGTTCACATTCTATTCGAATTATGGTCATCTTACGTCCCCACTACACCCGCATTAGCTCACCATGCGGCTGGTCATGGTTCACTTTCAACACATATACATGCATTGAAATAAACGCTCACGCTATGATACTCATGATAGACAAGTGTCGCAGCGGAAATACCCTGGGAAATATTTTTTGCCCTGGTTGTTTAATAGCCAAACATGCGAAAAAAATTTCTGACAAATCTTATCGATGACATCCACTTACTCAACAATTGTTCGAGCTTCGATTTATTAGATAAAGCTTCGATTTATTAGATATATTGAACCGAACCATACGAATACAGCGCATAAATGACATTATTTCCGATTCAGTTAAACTCCCTAGTAATGAATTTTGTCATTTTCATTAAAACTTAATTGTTTATGTGATCACTTCATCATCATTTTTCTAAGAGAAAAAAATAACAAGATGGGAAAGAATGAAGTTACAGATATTAGTCTGCCGTATACAAACGAAATTAATCTATCTTAGATGAAGCTACCAGCACAACACTTAGATGAAGCACAACACTGTGTGAACCCTCCCGTATGCTGGTTTCCTCCGCTGGCTAGCAGCGACCAGCGGCTGGTAAACCAGCCTCATGTGACCGCAGCTTTAGATATTCAACATGACTCACTAAAAAAGGATCGAATTCAGCTAACAGTTCCAAAAACATACTCGATTTTTACTCGATAAAACGATTTTTATATTCGGATCACTGAACTTCATTTCTTCATTTTTCGCTCCATAGCACACAACCGAAGAAAAAATAGGACGTAAGTATAAGAAATTGCATGACTCAATCAACAGAGGCGGCTTTTCTTTTATGCGGCTTTTTCGTTTGTATCGCCGCTGTATATCTGTCTCTCTCAGACTCAATGCCACTAAGCGGCGTATGCCCATAACAGCACAACCCTGTCAATCCCGCTTAGGACCAACCACTATTACGCAAATTGTAGAAAAAATTAATTTAACAATAAGTGGTGTATTAGTGGTCAGCTTATTACATGCTGAATTATTTGTGTGGACCTAATAACATTTACATTAAAGTATATAAAAATGAGCCTTTTTAATTTCTGTAAGACATAAAAAAAATGTTGGCCCCAAATTCGCCGCCCTAGGCTCCACCGCCTACTCAACCTGCTGGTAAATCCACCACTGTCTTCTAGTTTTGACATTGTTTTAACATACGCGACAACGAAATTAACATCGGCGTCAAAATCACAGACTTCTACTGGGACTGGCAGCGAGTCGCGCGCCGATTTTCGGTTTAAATATCTGACATTATTACGCTTGTGATTTCTCCCAGTACTTTACATTAGCAAAGAATTAGCATAATTAAGTGACATAATTACGCTAGTAATTTCTTAGAGTACCTCGAATTACAAAAAAGCAGGATAATTGCGAATACATTGCAATATTTCAGGGAATGACTCCTCAGAGGATAATGAAGCAAGGATGATGAAAGAAGAAGAAAGGCTGATAACTATCCAAAAGTGGCAAGAGTCGTGGGAAAAGGATAGGACTAAATGGACCTACAGGCTGATACCAGATGTTAAGCCCTGGCTTGAAAGGAATCATGGGCAGCTGAGCAATGGTGCTGACGGGCAATGACTGTTTCCAGAGCTACCGGAAAAGAATAGGCAAGACCATTGCGGAGAACTGCTCGTACTGCAACATGGAACCATGTTCACCTGCGACAAGTGGGTAGGACAGAGGGTGAAGTGTTAAGGGACGGGGCACTGGATCCCCGGGCGCTAACCAAAACTAAATCCAAAAGTTATTATCCTTAGTATTGTCACCAAAAACCGGGTTGATGCTGGAAAGCGAGCACAGGTGGAATGACGTTGGCGGGATCATCAAGGAGATAATGCAACAGAAGGAGAAGGACGAGAGGGAATGGCAAAAGGAAATAAACGGAGTAAATATGTAAAACATGAGCCCACAACTTGAAGTGATGCATGATTGCAGTACCGAGTTGTATAGGGTGGGAAAATAGGGGGGAGGTGGTTTTAGTCGGTATACTATCTCTAGATGAGAATGGAGTCCTACACTACCCAGTTAGAGAGTGCCTATAAAAGGTTTCCCTTTCCTCAAAAAAAAGACCAAACAAGAAGAGACAAGACAAGCCCAGACAAGAAGAGACAAGACCAGACAAGGTCAGACAAGACTAGACACGACTAGACAAAACTAGATATGATGAAACAATCCTAGACAAGACTAAACAATCCTAGATATGACTAGACAACCTAAATGAAGTCCTGTCCAACAAGTCTCAGCTAGTAATATTAGTAATAATAAGTCTCAAAAACTCAGCTAGTAATATTAAATATTGTATGGCTTTGTTTAGTCTTATGTAGTCAACTTAGTATTGTCTACGATATAAAGTTTTGCTTAGTCTAATCTATTAAGAATGAAACACTTGGGTCTTTTCTTCAAAAATCATTCATTTTGAAGAAAAGACCCAGAAAAGTGTTTCATTCTTAACCCTTTGGGTACATTTGTCGGCTGGAGCTCGTCATGCATGTTTCACTTGTCTTGCATTTTTTAAATAAATACGTACCCAAAGGGTTAATATAAAAATCTTCAAACTCAACAATCCCGAAACATTTAGTCTAATCTATTTACATGTAGTCCTGCCTGATGCAGCCTTGACTTTGCTACTAGAATAATATCTTACTACATCATCTATATAATGTTATGTAATTGCAAGTCAATTTTAATCTGGCATGCAGTTTATCTTATTCTTGCTGTAATCGTAACTCAATAATATTAACTAAATAGTTTTAGTTTGTTTAAATGTAATCTAATCTTGTAACCTTTCTGTTTACATGAATTCTTTCTAAACTCCTACACAGCTTATTTTATTGTCGCTGATGAATCAGAAACAATTTAAAAATATAATTGTGGAAAGCCCCAGATTACTATATTAAATTAGTCGTATCTGTAAACGATCAGAGTCAAACTTACTTGTGAATAGATTCTTGTTATTGTCTGGCTGTACTTGGGCCAGGAATTGAAGATGTTTGTGTAGAAGGAGCCAAGGGGATCTGACAAGGCTGTGAGCAGCTGGATGTAGAGGGTTTTCTTGACCTGCTGCCGGGCGGTCGAGAGGATTTTGGAGATGTGCGTGGGGTTGGAGATGACCAGCAGACCGGTTTTGGCTAACATCTTCACTAGCTGGGCGATGATATGAAATAAATGTACATTACACCAACAATTTAGGTTATCTTGTTGAAAAAAAAATAGGGTTCTTGCTGGGGAACGTATGCAACCAGACATACAGAAAATCTTATCTCTAATCTTATTAATTTTCTTTAATATTATTGCGTTTTTACAAATGTTTCCATAAAATTCACCAACGATTAACATACGTTTTATTTCCAAATTTATTTAACATAACTGTGGATTGTTTTCGCTACAAATTCATTCAATAAAATTTATCTTGTTTTTCATATTGTTTGGAGATTAATTGCAATTTGTATGGATTGAGGACGGGGAAAGGTCGTATTACGTGTCTTCTAGGCCATTTGACCTTTCATATCAGCATCGGATAAAATCAGACAAGACTAGATATGACCCGACAAGATCGTAGACAAGACCAGACAAGACTAGTTGTGCCGGATTTCTGCCTAGGCCTATAAGGCCCCAGCCTAGGGGCCCCAGTCAGTCTAGGTGCCCCGGTGGCGAAACTGAAGTCAAATTCAACCATCGTGAAGACTCTTTCTGAGACAAGATGGCTTGCTCGAGCTGACTCCTGCCGAAGTCTATGTTGCTCCTGAATGACATCCTCCTTGGCAGCTCTTCAGATAATTGCCAATGATTCAAATGGAAAAGCACTTCTGAATTCATTAGACTCGATGAAAACTTGCTTTTTATCACTTCTCTGGAATGACATCTTGGAAAGGTTCAACAAAGTAAGCAAAACTCTCCAATCTGTTAACATCGACCTGGGTACGATCGTTGAACTGTATCAGTATTTGGTAACACACCTAGAACCCTTAAGGAAACCCAGTAGGGGAGAGGTGGGATAGTTGATCGCTGTTTTGATTTTCTTTTAGTAATTCGAACCACGACAATAAACTTTTTTTCAACCAGACATGTAGCCTCGTTCCATACTATCAATCATGCACCTATCTTCTTGTACTTCTTCTTCTTGTACTTGTTGTCTTCTATGTACCTTCTTATTTGTTGCAAAAAATAAAAACGGGGCTTGACACCGCTGAGTGATTTCAAATACAGCGGCGGTTACCGTTAAAGATAAGACAAAGTCGAATAGTTGAATAGAAGCCAGAAAACTTGCACAATTTCAATGACGGAGGAGTTCTGTCGATTTCTTCAAGGAACTGTACGATAGGGTCAAAGAACTCTTTGAATTGAAGGAGCGCATCATGCCTTTCAACGCAGCGTGTATCACTAAGACTTTGCAACTTGACTCTTCGTCTGTGGGTGTTTTTTAAGGATAGCTTGTTTGAAAAGTTCCAATCTTTTTGCTGACTCTCGTACAAAATTGGTAACATTATTTACCATTGCCATCATATTGCGAACACTAGACAAGCTGCATTCCTTCACGACACACAGTGGGCAAAAATCCCAAAAAGCTGACCATAATGCAAGAAAAAAAAATTTTTTACGGTATTTTAAGATTTAAATGATTACAGTAATACCCCTAGCATCATTTGAGAACATTAGTTGGGAGCAGGTAGTTTTCTAAACACCCTTTTTTCGTTCTCATTCATAGACGTTATTATAAGTTGAAACATGTGCACGTCTCGACCAAAAATACCAGCTTTTTAATGATGTATAGTTTTTACATCGAGTGACCAATTTTAATAGAAAGACATGGATTTTTCTCATGAATATAAGTACTTTAATAAATAACTAATTATAAATAAATGTGACAACGGTTTGAATTATAAATTGATAGACAATGGACTGTGGTTTTTAGACACTTGAATTATTTTACGGTGATAAAAATAGAGTTTTAAAAAAAGTCCTGCTAGATCCTATCTTGTTTTCAAAATTAAATAGTAGGTTACATATTTATACAAAACATATCTGAAAATTGAGACCGGAACGATCCGGAAGCCTGCCGATTTTATGCCCTTTGTAACAACCCTCATTGTAGAATGCGTTATAAATACTGTAACATATGTTATATCAATTATGATTTAATCTATTCTTTACATAAACGATGTTTCATTATTTACAAAATATTAAAAAAATATACAGTATACTTTTAGACTTTTAGTGGATGCCCCAAAACAGGGATATGGGAGTACTAATGACGGTAATACAGCGCGCCGCTTTTTCCAAAATTCCCAAATTTCAGCATCCATTACAGGGATAGATGAAAATTTAATCAAGAGGTTCCATGTATTACTTTGATGTCAACATTTCATTACAAGTTTGAGGAGTACGCTGTTTCAACCGCGCGAAGATTCGTAAAATTGTGTCCATAGTACTACTTGCCTACTAGTATCTCTCCAATGGCACTACAGCCCGAAGCGAGCCCTGGCCTCCACCAAACGTTGTCTCCAGCGTTCCCTTTCCTCTGCCGCCGCCCGCCAGTTCCGCACCCCCAGCATCTCTCTCGCATCCCTTTTCACACTTTCCTCCCATCTCGCCCTTGGCCTGCCCGCTTTCCTTCTACCTTCCGGCACTCTGAGTATTTGTCTCGGCACTGCTGTTGGAGCCATCCGGCACACATGTCCCGCCCATCTTAGCCTGCTTAGTTTTATGTGGGATACCACATCTGGGCTTTTGTATAACTGATATAGCTCGAAGTTCATCCTAATTCTCCAGCCCTCTTCGCTGTTAATTGCCCCATAAATTTTCCTCAGGATCTTTCGCTCAAAAATCTCCAGCATCTTTTCCGATTTCTGGGTCAGCGTCCATGCTTCGCTTCCATATGTGAGGATGGGTCGTATGATTGCTTTATATATATTACACTTCGTTTGTCTGCTGGCTAGCTTCGAGTTAAGGATGGATTTAAGAGTGAAGTATGCCCTGTTGGCTTGCATGATTCTATGTTGTACTTCCACCCCTTCGTCGTTCTGATCCGTGACGGTTGATCCCAGATATTTAAAGTTGTTGACGACTTCTACAGTATACTCTCCCATATCCAGATTATTTACTGCGTGTGCTGGCGCTCCCGGTCTTACCATCATTACTTTTGTTTTATCCTTGTTTATTGACAGACCTATCTCCTTGGCTCTCTTCTCCATTTTACCGTAAGCATCTTTCATTGCCGTTAGCGATCTACCGATGATGTTTAGGTCGTCAGCATAGCCCAAAAGTTGCGTGGATTTATTGTAGATGGTACCGTTGCATTCTATCTGAGCTTTCCTTATAGCTTTTTCGAGCGCGATGTTAAATAATATGGGTGATAGACTGTCTCCTTGTCTCAGACCTGTAATGGTTTCAAACTTGTGCGATGTCGTTTTTTGGATACCGACTTGGTTCCAAGTCTTTTTTAGCGTACAATTTACCAATTTAATGATCTTTTGTGGTATCTCGAATTATTCCATTGTCTTCATGAGTGTTCTTCTATCGATAGTATCATACGATTGTTTAAAGTCTACGAAGACCTGGTATGTGCTGATGTTCATTTCCCATGTCTTTTCTAGTATTTGTCTGAGGGTAAACATTTGATCAGTCGTCGACTTTCCTTTCCCGAAACCTGTCTGATACTGTCCTATAATGCTCTCTGCGTACGGTTGGAATCTTCGTCCGATTATCCATGACAGCACCTTGTAGGCCGTGTTAAGAAGAGTTATACCACGATAGTTCTTGCACTACTAGTATCTACAAAATATTAATACACGGGCCACAAATAATAGAAGCATTTTTGTTGCCTATTGGACAAATGTCTGAAGAGGCACAGGAATCTTGCATCAAGTAGTTTCGTCAGGATTTCAGCCGAAAATGTAGAAGGACTAAAACTATAGAGGACGTTTTTCGAAGACTATTAATTAAGTCCGATCCTTTTATTTCAAGCTTGCGAAAACTTAATGCAAAAAAAATGAGATCCTTGTCGCCTGAAGCTATCGAATTGTTGATAGAACCTCCAATTGAAATTGTAAACGTACAAAGTTCATCGACAGACGAAGTGAATTACAGTGACACCGACTAAGTACGGAAGTGATTAGAATACTTCTATATACTTGTATATTGTGTTTAATTTTTGTTAAAATGTATATATAAAAAGGACTTAAAGTAACTTTATGTGTATATAAAAAGGACTATAAATTTGTTATATGTGTATATAAAAAGGACTGAAAGTAATTGTGGCTATTATTATTGTATATTATGTATAATTGTATAGTATTATATAGCTTAGGTTAGTTTATGTTAGTTTTTATTAACAATAAGTCATTAAAATTTATGAATATCCGTCGCCATTTTGTATCCGCCATATTGTTTTTTGAAAAACCAATATCAGATTCGTAATCAGCGACCCCAAAAACCCTAGAGTTAGAAAATTTATTGCAAAATAAGGATATTTTCGAATTATGGCCATCTTTTTGGGATTTTGCCCACTGTGCGCCGCCTCCGCCGCAGATGCAGGAGATGCCGCAGTGTCTGCCATGGTAGAGAAAGTTGTCGTTGTTGAGACTTCGAGTTTGCGAATTATTTGTAACATTTGAGAGATGCTCGATCGAAACGACTATCGGGCAATTAAGTGTGTATCGACACTTAATCGTATAGAAAACACGCGTCACGACGTGAACGGTACATCTGACGAGACAGTAGTGAACGAGCTACCAAGCAATATCTACCAAAGCAAATGTGAATACCATAGAGCAGTGGTGGCGAACCTATGGCAGGTGTGTCACAGCTGACACGTAGGAAAATTTTATTGGCACGCGAACTACTTCTCACGCATGCCTTCTAAACTTGTTAAACTTAATTAATTATTAATCTTTTTTATTAATTAATCTTTTTTCTAAAATAAATTTGTAAGTTTCTCAATCTACTTTTGTGCAATATCAATGGTGTAAAATATAAGACGTGTTCAAAATCCTTCGATTGGTTTGCCCGTAATTGCAAAATGCGCACAAAAATTTCCAAATTAAAAAAATTCACGAACGCCGTATTTACAAAGCTTCTTCTTCTTCTTCCTTTGGCTCTACAGCCCTTTATGGGTTTTGGCCTCCTCTACTATTTTATGCCATTCTCCACGATCTTCTGCTGCTCTTTTCCAATTCCTTACTCCTAGTGCTTTTATGTCTTCTTCCACGCTTTCCTTCCATCTTTTACGTGGTCTTCCTCTTGGTCGGCTATTGGTGGGTTTCCATTCCATGATAAGCTTGGTGTTTCGATCTTTTTCCATTCTTTGCACATGGCCTATCCACCTCAGTCTCTGTGCCGTTACATGTTTTACTATGTTGTTGTTTCCAATTAGAGACTCTAGTTCGTGATTCATTCTTATCCTGTATGTTCCGTCCTGTTCCCTTATCGGACCATATACTTTGCTTAATATTTTTCTTTCAAATGTCTTTAGTTCTTCCTCACTTTTCTTAAGGAGGGTCCATGTTTCACAGCCATAAGTAACTACCGGTCTTATTAGGCACTTATATATAGTTATCTTGGATTTGTGACTTAGTAGTTTGCTGGTAAGTAGTTTTCTGTTCGCATAGTAGGTTCTATTTCCTTTTAATATTCGTATCTTTATTTCTTCACTCTCGTCGTTGGTTTGATTTAGTTGAGATCCCAAATACGTGAAATTTTTAACTTTTTCAAAGCTGTGGTCGCCTACTATGTATCTATCTTCATTTTGTGGTGCAGTTCTGGACATCATCATATATTTTGTTTTTTCTTGATTCACTGTCAGTCCTACTTTCTTTGCCTCTTTTTCGAGGTCCTTAAATGTGTCATTTACTGTATTTGCCATGCGCCCCGTGATTACTATGTCATCTGCATAGGCTCCGATTTGTCTACTCTTTGATGTTAAGTTTCCCGTTATCTTTAGTTTTTCTATAGCCGCATGTAATGTTAGGTTGAAAAGTAGAGCGGATAGCGCGTCACCTTGTCTGACTCCAGACGTAATGGCGAATTTTTCGGTTTTATCGTTTTGTATTACTACTGCCGCTGACGTTCTTTCTAATGTTAGTTTAATTAGATTGACAATCTTTTTTGGTATGCCCATATGTATTAAGTTCAGGTATAACTTATTTCTATTGACTGAATCGAAGGCTTGTTGAAAATCAATGAAAAGGCAGTGTATGTCAAAATTGTGTTCGTATCCCTTTTCTAGCAGCAGTCGCATTTGGTGTATTTGATCTGTTGTTGATCGGTTAGGTCGAAATCCACATTGATAGTCATCTAGTATATCTTCTGCATATACGTTCAACCTTTTGTGAATGAGGCATGAAATGATTTTATATGTTACATTTAATAATGTAATTCCTCTGTAATTTTTACAATCTCTTTTGCTTCCTTTCCTGTGAATAGGATGTATAAGGCTTAAATTCCACTCTTCTGACATTGTTTCTTCCTCCCAGATTCGTTTGGTTAATTGGTGGATACGGGCCCACAGTTCTGGGAATGTTGCCTTTAGTAGCTCTGCTGTAATGTTATCGCTACCAGGCGCCTTGTTATTCTTAAAGGCATTTATGATCTCAGTTGTTTCTTCCAGTGTCGGTGTTTCAACTTTTGGTTCAGCTGTTTTGTACTGAGTTAGTTCTTCTTCTGAGTTTGTTTCATTTTTATTATTAAGCAGGTCGCAGAAATATTCCTGCCATCGTTTCAGGACGTCTGATTTCCATTTACAAAGCTACAATTTTGAAATTTGGCAATTTGTGAAATATTGCAAGAATATCAAATCATACCAAGTTTCATCAAAATCCGTCTATTGGTTTGTCCGTAATTGCAAAAGGCGCACAACAAATAAAAAACTTCAAAATTTCACAAAAGTCGTATTTACAAAGCTACAATTTTGAAACTTGGCAATTTGTGAAATTTTGCAAGAATATCAAATCATATCAAGTTTCATCAAAATTCCTGGATTGGTTTGTCCGTAATTGCAAAAGGCGCAAAAAAATTACAAACTTCAAAAAATCACAAAAGCCGTATTTACAAAGCTACAATTTTGAAATTTGGGAATTTGTGAGATCTCATAAGAATATCAATCAAATCATAACAACGTTTTATCGAAATAAATCGAATAAATCGTACCACGTTTTATCAAAATCCGTCGATTGGTTTGTCCGTAATTTCAATGGACGTACACAAACTTCCAAAATTCACGAAAGCCGTATTTACAAAGTTACAATTTTGAAATTTGGCAATTTGTGAGATTTCTCAAGAATAAAATCATACAACGTTTTATCAAAATCCGTCGATTGGTTTACCCGTAATTTCAAAAGGCGCACAAAACACGTCAAATATTCACGTTAATACGGTAATTGATTTTCACTATCACATTGTAAAAGTAGACCTGGCACGTAGCATTTCAAAATGTGAAAATTAAAAAAAATTGGCACCCCTGTACTACACAGGGGTGTACAAAGTACACCCCTGTACTCACTTGAATTATTTCACGCTGATTAAAATAGAGTTTTAAAAAAAGTCCTGCTAGATCCTATCTTGTTTTCAAAATTAAATAGTAGGTTACATATTTATACAAAACATATCTGAAAATTGAGACCGGAACGATCCGGAAGCCTGCCGATTTTATGCCCTTTGTAACAACCCTCATTGTAGAATGCGTTTTAAATACTGTAACATATGTTATATCAATTCTGATCTAATCTATTCTTTACATAAACGATGTTTCATTATCTACAAAATATTAAAAAAATATACAGTATACTTTTAGACTTTTAGTGGATGCCCCAAAACAGGGATATGGGAGTACTAATGACGGTAATACAGCGCGCCGCTTTTTCCAAAATTCCCAAATTTCAGCATCCATTACAGGGATAGATGAAAATTTAATCAAGAGGTTCCATGTATTACTTTGATGTAAACATTTCATTACAAGTTTGAGGAGTACGCTGTTTCAACCGCGCGAAGATTCGTAAAATTGTGTCCATAGTACTACTTGCCTACTAGTATCTCTCCAATGGCATTACAGCCCGAAGCGAGCCCTGGCCTCCACCAAACGTTGTCTCCAGCGTTCCCTTTCCTCTGCCGACGCCCGCCAGTTCCGCACCCCCAGCATCTCTCTCGCATCCCTTTTCACACTTTCCTCCCATCTCGCCCTTGGCCTGCCCGCTTTCCTTCTACCTTCCGGCACTCTGAGTATTTGTCTCGGCACTGCTGTTGGAGCCATCCGGCACACATGTCCCGCCCATCTTAGCCTGCTTAGTTTTATGTGGGATACCACATCTGGGCTTTTGTATAACTGATATAGCTCGAAGTTCATCCTAATTCTCCAGCCCTCTTCGCTGTTAATTGCCCCATACATTTTCCTCAGGATCTTTCGCTCAAAAATCTCCATCTTCTTTTCCGATTTCTGGGTCAGCGTCCATGCTTCGCTTCCATATGTGAGGATGGGTCGTATGATTGCTTTATATATATTACACTTCGTTTGTCTGCTGGCTAGCTGCGAGTTAAGGATGGATTTAAGAGTGAAGTATGCCCTGTTGGCTTGCATGATTCTATGTTGTACTTCCACCCCTTCGTCGTTCTGATCCGTGACGGTTGATCCCAGATATTTAAAGTTGTTGACGACTTCTACAGTATACTCTCCCATATCCAGATTATTTACTGCGTGTGCTGGCGCTCCCGGTCTTACCATCATTACTTTTGTTTTATCCTTGTTTATTGACAGACCTATCTCCTTGGCTCTCTTCTCCATTTTACCGTAAGCATCTTTCATTGCCGTTAGCGATCTACCGATGATGTTTAGGTCGTCAGCATAGCCCAAAAGTTGCGTGGATTTATTGTAGATGGTACCGTTGCATTCTATCTGAGTTTTCCTTATAGCTTTTTCGAGCGCGATGTTAAATAATATGGGTGATAGACTGTCTCCTTGTCTCAGACCTGTAATGGTTTCAAACTTGTGCGATGTCGTTTTTTGGATACCGACTTGGTTCCAAGTCTTTTTTAACGTACAATTTACCAATTTAATGATCTTTTGTGGTATCTCGAATTATTCCATTGTCTTCATGAGTGTTCTTCTATCGATAGTATCATACGCTTGTTTGAAGTCTACGAAGACCTGGTATGTGCTGATGTTCATTTCCCATGTCTTTTCTAGTATTTGTCTGAGGGTAAACTTTTGATCAGTCGTCGACTTTCCTTTCCGGAAACCTGTCTGATACTGTCCTATAATGCTCTCTGCGTACGGTTGGAGTCTTCGTCCGATTATCCATGACAGCACCTTGTAGGCCGTGTTAAGAAGAGTTATACCACGATAGTTCTTGCACTACTAGTATCTACAAAATATTAATACACGGGCCACAAATAATAGAAGCATTTTTGTTGCCTATTGGACAAATGTCTGAAGAGGCACAGGAATCTTGCATCAAGTAGTTTCGTCAGGATTTCAGCCGAAAATGTAGAAGGACTAAAACTATAGAGGACGTTTTTCGAAGACTATTAGTTAAGTCCGATCCTTTTATTTCAAGCTTGCGAAAACTTAATGCAAAAAAATGAGATCCTTGTCGCCTGAAGCTATCGAATTGTTGATAGAACCTCCAATTGAAACTGTAAACGTACAAAGTTCATCGACAGACGAAGTGAATTACAGTGACACCGACTAAGTACGGAAGTGATTAGAATACTTCTATATACTTGTATATTGTGTTTAATTTTTGTTAAAATGTGTATATAAAAAGGACTTAAAGTAACTTTATGTGTATATAAAAAGGACTATAAATTTGTTATATGTGTATATAAAAAGGACTGAAAGTAATTGTGGCTATTATTATTGTATATTATGTATAATTGTATAGTATTATATAGCTTAGGTTAGTTTATGTTAGTTTTTATTAACAATAAGTCATTTATGAATATCCGTCGCCATTTTGTATCCGCCTTATTGTTTTTTGAAAAACCAATATCAGATTCGTAATCAGCGACCCCAAAAACCCTAAAATTTATTGCAAAATAAGGATATTTTCGAATTATGGCCAGCTTTTTGGGATTTTGCCCACTGTGCGCCGCCTCCGCCGCAGTTGCAGGAGCTGCCGCAGTGTCTGCCATGGTAGAGAAAGTTGTCGTTGTTGAGACATCGAGTTTGCGAATTATTTGTAACATTTGAGAGATGCTCGATCGAAACGACTATCGGGCAATTAAGTGTGTATCGACACTTAATCGTATAGAAAACACGTGTCACGACGTGAACGGTACATCTGACGAGACAGTAGTGAACGAGCTACCAAGCAATATCTACCAAAGCAAATGTGAATACCATAGAGCAGTGGTGGCGAACCTATGGCAGGTGTGTCACAGCTGACACGTAGGAAAATTTTATTGGCACGCGAACTACTTCTCACGCATGCCTTCTAAACTTGGTAAACTTAATTAATTATTAATCTTTTTTATTAATTAATCTTTTTTCTAAAATAAATTTGTAAGTTTCTCAATCTACTTTTGTGCAATATCAATGGTGTAAAATATAAAACGTGTTCAAAATCCTTCGATTGGTTTGCCCGTAATTGCAAAATGCGCACAAAAATTTCCAAATTAAAAAAATTCACGAACGCCGTATTTACAAAGCTTCTTCTTCTTCTTCCTTTGGCTCTACAACCCTTTATGGGTTTTGGCCTCCTCTACTATTTTATGCCATTCTCCACGATCTTCTGCTGCTCTTTTCCAATTCCTTACTCCTAGTGCTTTTATGTCTTCTTCCACGCTTTCCTTCCATCTTTTACGTGGTCTTCCTCTTGGTCGGCTATTGGTGGGTTTCCATTCCACGATAAGATTGGTGTTTCGATCTTTTTCCATTCTTTGCACATGGCCTATCCACCTCAGTCTCTGTGCCTTTACATGTTTTACTATGTTGTTGTTTCCAATTAGAGACTCTAGTTCGTGATTCATTCTTATCCTGTATGTTCCGTCCTGTTCCCTTATCGGACCATATACTTTTCTTAATATTTTTCTTTCAAATGTCTTTAGTTCTTCCTCACTTTTCTTAAGGAGGGTCCATGTTTCACAGCCATAAGTAACTACCGGTCGTATTAGGCACTTATATATAGTTATCTTGGATTTGTGACTTAGTAGTTTGCTGGTAAGTAGTTTTCTGTTCGCATAGTAGGTTCTATTTCCTTTTAATATTCGTATCTTTCTTTTCTTCACTCTCGTCGTTGGTTTGATTTAGTTGAGATCCCAAATACGTGAAATTTTTAACTTTTTCAAAGCTGTGGTCACCTACTATGTATTTATCTTCATTTTGTGGTGCAGTTCTGGACATCATCAAATATTTTGTTTTTTCTTGATAGACTGTCAGTCCTACTTTCCTTGCCTCTTTTTCGAGGTCCTTAAATGTGTCATTTACTGTATTTGCCATGCGCCCCGTGATTACTATGTCATCTGCATAGGCTCCGATTTGTCTACTTTTTGATGTTAAGTTTCCCGTTATCTTTAGTTTTTCTATAGCCGCATGTAATGTTAGGTTGAAAAGTAGAGCGGATAGCGCATCACCTTGTCTGACTCCAGACGTAATGGCGAATTTTTCGGTTTTATCGTTTTGTATTACTACTGCCGCTGACGTTCTTTCTAATGTTAGTTTTATTAGATTGACAATCTTTTTTGGTATGCCCATATGTATTAAGTTCAGGTATAACTTATTTCTATTGACTGAATCGAAGGCTTGTTGAAAATCAATGAAAAGGCAGTGTATGTCAAAATTGTGTTCGTATCCCTTTTCTAGCAGCAGTCGCATTTGGTGTATTTGATCTGTTGTTGATCGGTTAGGTCGAAATCCACATTGATAGTCATCTAGTATATCTTCTGCATATACGTTCAACCTTTTGTGAATGAGGCATGAAATGATTTTATATGTTACATTTAATAATGTAATTCCTCTGTAATTTTTACAATCTCTTTTGCTTCCTTTCTTGTGAATAGGATGTATAAGGCCTAAATTCCACTCTTCTGGCATTGTTTCTTCCTCCCAGATTCGTTTGGTTAATTGGTGGATACGGGCCCACAGTTCTGGGCCTCCTGCCTTTAGTAGCTCTGCTGTAATGTTATCGCTACCAGGCGCCTTGTTATTCTTAAAGGCAATTATGATCTCAGTTGTTTCTTCCAGTGTCGGTGTTTCAACTTTTGGTTCAGCTGTTTTGTACTGAGTTAGTTCTTCTTCTGAGTTTGTTTCATTTTTATTATTAAGCAGGTCGCAGAAATATTCCTGCCATCGTTTCAGGACGTCTGATTTCCATTTACAAAGCTACAATTTTGAAATTTGTCAATTTGTGAAATATTGCAAGAATATCAAATCATATCAAGTTTCATCAAAATTCCTGGATTGGTTTGTCCGTAATTAAAGGACAAAAAAAAGGCGCAAAAAAATTTACAAACTTAAAAAAATCACAAAAGCCGTATTTACAAAGCTACAATTTTGAAATTTGGGAATTTGTGAGATCTCATAAGAATATCAAATCGTACCACGTTTTATCAAAATCCGTCGATCGGTTTGCCCGTAATTTCAAAGGGCGTTCAAAAATTTCCAAAATTCACGAAAACCGTTTGAGAATTTGTGAGATCTCGTAAGAATATCAAATCATACAAAGTTTCATCAAAATCGGTCTATTGGTTTGTCCGTAATTGCAAAAGGCGCACAACAAATAAAAAACTTCAAAATTTCACAAAAGTCGTATTTACAAAGCTACAATTTTGAAACTTGGCAGTTTGTGAAATTTTGCAAGAATATCAAATCATATCAAGTTTCATCAAAATTCCTGGATTGGTTTGTCCGTAATTGCAAAAGGCGCAAAAAAATTTACAAACCTCAAAAAATCACAAAAGCCGTATTTACAAAGCTACAATTTTGAAATTTGGGAATTTGTGAGATCTCATAAGAATATCAAATCGTACCACGTTTTATCAAAATCCGTCGATCGGTTTGCCCGTAATTTCAAAGGGCGTTCAAAAATTTCCAAAATTCACGAAAGCCGTTTGAGAATTTGTGAGATCTCGTAAGAATATCAAATCATACAAAGTTTCATCAAAATCGGTCTATTGGTTTGTCCGTAATTGCAAAAGGCGCACAACAAATAAAAAACTTCAAAATTTCACAAAAGTCGTATTTACAAAGCTACAATTTTGAAACTTGGCAGTTTGTGAAATTTTGCAAGAATATCAAATCATATCAAGTTTCATCAAAATTCCTGGATTGGTTTGTCCGTAATTGCAAAAGGCGCAAAAAAATTTACAAACCTCAAAAAATCACAAAAGCCGTATTTACAAAGCTACAATTTTGAAATTTGGGAATTTGTGAGATCTCATAAGAATATCAAATCGTACCACGTTTTATCAAAATCCGTCGATCGGTTTGCCCGTAATTTCAAAGGGCGTTCAAAAATTTCCAAAATTCACGAAAGCCGTTTGAGAATTTGTGAGATCTCGTAAGAATATCAAATCATACAAAGTTTCATCAAAATCGGTCTATTGGTTTGTCCGTAATTGCAAAAGGCGCACAACAAATAAAAAACTTCAAAATTTCACAAAAGTCGTATTTACAAAGCTACAATTTTGAAACTTGGCAGTTTGTGAAATTTTGCAAGAATATCAAATCATATCAAGTTTCATCAAAATTCCTGGATTGGTTTGTCCGTAATTGCAAAAGGCGCAAAAAAATTTACAAACCTCAAAAAATTACAAAAGCCGTATTTACAAAGCTACAATTTTGAAATTTGGGAATTTATTAGATCTCATAAGAATATCAAATCGTACCACGTTCTTTTAAAATCTGTCGATTGGTTTGTCCGTAATTTCAATGGACGTACACAAACTTCCAAAATTCACGAAAGCCGTATTTACAAAGCTACAATTTTGAAATTTGGGAATTTGTTAGATCTCATAAGAATATCAAATCGTACCATGTTCTATCAAAATCCGTCGATTGGTTTGTCCGTAATTTCAATGGACGTACACAAACTTCCAAAATTCACGAAAGCCGTATTTACAAAGCTACAATTTTGAAATTTGGCAATTTGTGAGATTTCGCAAGAATATCAATCAAATCATACAACGTTTTATCAAAATCCGTCGATTGGTTTACCCGTAATTTCAAAAGGCGCACAAAACACGTCAAATATTCACGCTAATACGGTAATTGATTTTCATTATCACATTGTAAAAGTAGACCTGGCACGTAGCATTTCAAAATGTGAAAATTAAAAAAAATTGGCACCCCTGTACTACACAGGGGTGTACAAAGTACACCCCTGTACTCCGCTATATTTCGGAGAAATATAGCGATACTTTATGATATCATAGAAACTTTTCAAGCTTCTAGTGCTGACTGCGAGAAAGCACAATGATTCTAATTAAATCCAAACTTAGGCATAAACTAAATGTCGATCATTTAAATGATTTGATGAGGATTAAAATATACTTGGCAAATAAAAAAAAACCGGCCAAGTGCGAGTTGGGACTTGCGCGCCGAGGGTTCCGTTCAAACTTGTAAGTAAGGTATCATTGAATTCTTTAAAACCGGTTTTCTTAATTTAAAAACCGGTTTTCGAATGTGTCAAATTTATTTCAAAAACCGGTTTTTTTAAACCGGGTTTGAAAAACCGTCAAACCCTAATCATAATCGTCTTGTTCGGTTTCAAAATAATCACGTAATAAAAATATAGGAGGAGGAGGACCTAACTGTATGCAACCCATATGCTCCTGGTGCCTGACAATACCACGCAACATATTAGTGTATTTTCATAAGTTTCTAATAGTAAAGTCGCATTTTTCTTGTAATTAAACTACATATTTACGGTTTTCAGAATTTTTCCTTTACATGTGCTGTAAGACACCACTTCTGGCCAAATTTCATGATTCTAGGTCAACGGGAAGTACCCTATAGGTTTTGATTCCCTTGTGAAATAGCAAAATATGCGACATAAACGGTCATATCTTTTGATCGCGTTGACTTACAACTTTGATTTTTTTACATCTGAAAGAGACCGCAGACCCGAGTATTTGATAGAAATTTCAACTTGTTACCTCTACGCGTGACTGAGAAAAATGCTCTTGACAGACAGACAGACGGACGGACAGACAAACAGACGGACAACAAAGGGATCCTATAACGGTTCCGTTTTCGGCACGGAACCCTAAAAATAGATGAAGTTTACAAAGTATGGACAAGTATCGACGAATTTGCACAATCAAACTTTTTATTTTTGTTTTGTTAGTTTATTCTTTATTTACTTCAAGAAGTTTAATAATTATTATTATTACCGACTAGTTTCGGCTTTTTATTATTAAAAATTAGCCATCATCAGGATAAAACATGAATTTTTATATATAAAAATAAAAACTAAAACATTCAATTTGTTATATTATGTCAATCGTCAAATCGATGGTTAATTTTTTATTAACTAATTGAAAGTTTTAGTTTTTATTTTTATATATAAAAGTTACCCTGATGATGGCTAATTTTTAATAATAAAAAGCAGAAACTAGTTGGTAATAATAATAATTATTAAACTTCTTGAAGTAAATAAAGTATAAACTAACAAAACAAAAATATTAAAACTTCAAGATGGTCAAATACACAAATAATGGAATCAAACTTTTGTGCCGCACAGTCAGTGTAAAAATTAGAGGGAACATTGGTCCACACTAGACCAGATAAGCCCACACTAGACCAGACAAGCCCAGACAAGACGAGACAAGACCAGACAGGCCCACACAAGTCAGGCAGAATCAGACAAGCGCAGACAAGCCCAGGTAAGCCGAGGGAAGCCCAGACAAGACTAGACAAGACCACACTAGACTAGACGAAACCAGACAAGTCCTTACAAGACCAGATAAGATCAAACAAGACCAGTTAAGCCAAACAAGACCAGACCATTTGTTTTGTTCATCAGGATATTTCTAGTTTTCACCATTGGGTCGAAGCCGAATATGAAAAGTTTCGCCGTATCAGCCGAATGCTGTTCCAATATAAATTCTCCTCGAAACTATAACTTTATGATGATAAATTATCTGGATGTCCCAGAAGAAGAGATAAGAAAGAAATAATCTATCAAGCGCTTGAAATTCCTGCGCGTTCGTTCCCGCTTTCGCACGGAGGGGTTTACCTCGGCAAAAATATTGATTTTTTTCTCGCAAGCCCGAGAACAGCTGTTCTCTCCGTTCCGGCGACCGAATGTATTCCACACGCTAAATATTTAATCGTCCGGGGCCCAGTTATCGACGAGAATATGGCCCGCACACTTTCGAGTTTCCCTCTAGAACCCACACACGAGTTTCGGTGCGGAACTGTGAACTAAGTTTTTTTGTGGGGGGCTTTGGCAGTATGAGCAGCACTTGCTTGAGCAGGGGCTGTTCCTACAGCCCTTCTGACTCCCTGGAATACACAGCTTTGCAATATGCCAGTCGGAAGGGCTCCATTGAGGAAGTAAAGTATGTTTTATTCATTCCAATTTATGTATGGACAAAACTAAACAAACAAGAATAAATCTTTTTATATTTTATTTATAAATTTTAGATATTTGATAGATTGTGGAGCAGATTTAGACTCAGGACCGGATCCGGCGCTCCATTTGGCCCTAAGGAAAGGCCACAAATCAATTGGCCTATTCCTTTTACAATCTGGAGCAGAATTTGAAATTAGAGACTCGGTGAGGCCTTGTTGTAGTAATCTTATAGATTTTGGTGTTTATTTTAATTTCAGAATGGAGATTATCCAATTCACATAGCTTGCACACTAGGCCTGCTGGAAATAGTCCACACTTTATGCACCTTGGGCTGCAGCGTAGAAGTGCCTACTAGTAAGGGTTTGTTCCCTTTGCATTTAGCCGCCAAAAACGGGCACATTAATATTGTAAGGTAAACAAGTTATTTCAACGTGTTTATTAACCGATAATTTCCAATAAGGATAATTCTTTGTAGATGTTTGTGTACTGCTGGTTGTAACATCGACGTGAAGAATTCGGACAACATCCGAGCGGAGATAACGGCGTTGAAGTACGGCCACAACGAGATCGCCGACCTGCTGGACAGGCTCAGGGCGACGGGCCAGCGAGACGCGTTCGCCAGGCAACTGGTGCCTACCTCCAAACCCGCGTTGAAGTTGTCTCTGCGCCTTTTGGGCAACTGCGGCGTAGGCAAAACGGCCTTAATCAAATCCTTGAATGCTGGATTGTTCAGTTCCCTGTTCAGGAGATCCAGTTCACTTCAAAGTAACAAATGTAAGATTAGATTATACAATTTGTATGGAATGACTAGACAAAAATATCAAAGCAAAGGATTATCAAAGTAAAGTACTAGACAATAATTATATGAATAGGATGGTTGCGACAGTTACTACGTAGTAATCCATACTTACATTGAATTGACAATTTTACAATTCAATGTAGACAATAATTGATTGCAAATATTAAATAAGATTGCAGTAGATAAGACTAGGCTACTGAACTTGAGTTGCAGTTGTGACAAGACTAGACAACATTTGGTTACTACATTACAGCATATTAGACAATGGGAGACAAGACTTGACTAGATGAGCTTAGTTTAGATCAGTGTTTTTCAACCTTTTTCATGTCGCGACCCCCTTAGTATGGAAACATATTTCGCGACCCCCTATCCTACGCTCCGCTGTTTCCAGCTTGTATTTTTTATGTTACAAATATCGAATCCGTACATCATTTTTACTTATTTTTATAATTAGATATCGGGTATATACGTAATTACTTATAACAAACATATAACAAACATATTTTTACCGCATCGGCAAACGCCTCCACGCAGAAGCGATACGACAATAGCAATGCAATCGCCCCTATCTGTGTTAATAATTGAATTTCTCATAGAGGGAATATTTCCAAAATATGTTTCAAATATAAGTTTCTAAAAAGATCAAAACAACCATCAGCTTGAATGACGACAATTATTTAAAATTCGGAATTACTGTGATAAAGCACCGATGCCAAACGCTTGTTGAATGCATTGCTTTCTTCGTCGTCAAGCTCTTGAATCCAAAACAAGAATAAATTAGTAAATTCTATTAAATGAAAAGCGTTACAGATACGATTATTTCGAAACATTTGTGAAAATTTGGGTTCATTGCACCAAAGTTTGCTTCACACAGAGGCTAGGTGGTTATCGAAAGGCAAAGTAGTGACAAGAGTTTTGGAGCTTCGAGCTGAACTTTTGGTGTATTTACTGCAGGTCAGGTCCGAATATACCAATTTTATTTTGTGACCCGGAATTCCTTTTGAAACTGGAAAATTTTCTTTCTGACCTATTCAAACATTGACTAAAAGCCTTTAAGGGATGGATGAACATTTCATTACCGCTAAAGACAAAATCCACGGCTTTACGAAAACAATAAACCTGTGGTCATCATCCCTAAAGCAAGACGACTTTGATTCATTTTCTTCTACTCAGTCTTATATTGGAGAAGTGGGGTATGAGATAAACATCAAATCATATATACCTGGCATGGAAATTGTATAGCAGAATTTGAAAGAAGAATTGTGTCATTATTTCTCGCTGGAAAAACTTTCAGAAAACACTGGGAAAAGGTGGATCTTAATTTTAAAAGCTGCTATAGATGCGGCAAGTTGAGGAACCAATCTAAAAGAAAATCTGTTGGAATTATCTGCTGATGGGATATAACACTTGGAATTCACTTTGGATAGCTTTTAAAGAGAAAAACAGAATATCCCCAATTAACCAGAGAAGCTTTGAAGTGTTTGATTACATTTGCCACCCCCTATTTGTGCGAGTTGACCGTTTCGTCGATGGTCAGATATAAGGCAAACAGAGAAATCGCCTAAATTTAGAAAACGATTTAGATCTATGTATAGCAAGTAAAAACTAATCCGCGATGGGAAAAATAGATTAACAAGAAACAGGCACAACCATCACATTAATGTGTGTGTAGCCTATTCCTGTGTGCCTAGCCTATTCCTCTTGTAAACAATGATTCATGTGACTCGAAGGTATATGTTGATTTGTGGTGAACTAATGTGTCTTCTAACTAAGCTTTAATTAACCTTTTCTTAATAAATCTAAAATTTGGAAATAGAATGATTTTAGTTTTTTTTTTTACTTTGAATGCCTCTTTAAGGTTGTTCACTCGTAAAACTGCTTTGCTTGATAATTCAACTATAAGGGCTCTTTATTTTTAATTTTAAAATAACTGCGATCCCTTTAAAGAGGCTTCACGACCCCCTATAAAAGGCTTCCCGACCCTCCAGGGGGTCGCGACCCACACGTTGAAAAACACTGGTTTAGATTAAAGAAGAATTTGAAAAACAATTTGAGAAAAAGAATTTGAAAAACACTGGCTTAGATTAAAGAAGGTTGGGACAAGATTGATTAGACAGGTGTAGATTAACACTTTGAGTGCCAAGGAGCGCGATCGCGCTGCTCAACAGACTAGCCGAAAATTGCGTGCCATTTTTAGCTAACTGTCTAAAAATTATGTTTTAAATAAGTGTAGACCAACCCTTTGAGTGGAGCGCGATCGCGCTGTTCAATACACTAGCCGAAAATTGCGTGGTACTTTTAGCTAATTGTACCAGAATTGTGCTCTAAAATTCTGTTTTAGACAAGTGAATATATTTCATATATAAAATGAAAAATAGATTAGGCATAAATACATTAACCATTTGAGTGCCAAGAAGCGCGATCGCGCTGTTCAATACACTAGCCGAAAATTGCATGGCACTTTAAGCTAATTGTCTAAAAATTCTGTTTTAGACAAGTGAATATATTTCATATATACAATATGAAAAATAGATTAGACTAGTGTAGATTAACCCTTTGAGCGCCAAGGAGCGCGATCGCGCTGCTCAATATACTAGCCGAAAATTTTGTGTCAGTTTTAGCTAATTGTCTAAAAACTGGTTTAGATAAGTATATTCCATATATTTATATATATATATATATATATATATATATATATATATATATATATATATATATATATATATATATATACAATTCACACGACAGAATTAACTAACACAGATCGATCAATCAGTTTATATCAGTGGTGGCGAACCTATGGCACGCGTGTTACTGCTGACACGTGGGCAAATTGCATTGGCACGCAAATTATTTCCCACGTGTGGGATACCTTATATATATATATATATATATATATATATACATATATATATATACATATATATATATATATATATATATATATATATATATATATATATATATATATATATATATATATATCAGTGGTGGCAAACCTATGGCACGCGTGTCACTGCTGACACGTAGGAAAATTGCATGGGCACGCGAACTATTTCCCACGCGTGGGAGACTTTCTTAAACCTTCTACTTTTCTATAAGAAATTTTTAAGTTTCTGAATCTACTTTTGTGCAAAACCAAAGGTACAAAATATAGGACGTGTTATATTCAGGCTAATACGGTAACTGATTTTCACTATCAGAATGTTCAGTCATTGTTAAAGTCACCTGGCACGTCGACATTTCAAAATGTTGAGTTTAAAAACAAGGTGGCACGCGGCCGGAAAAAGGTTCGCCACCCCTGGTCTACATCATGAAACAGATCAGATCAATTCACACGACAGATTTAACTAACTAACTAGATCGATCAATCTGTTTATATCATCAAACAAATCATCTATAGTTTATATCAGTGGTGGCGTACCTATGGCACGCGTGTCACTGCTAACACGTAGGAAAATTGCATTGGCACGCGAATTATTTCCCACGCGTGGGAAACCTTCTTAAATTTTCTATTTTTCTATAAGAAATTTTTAACTTTCTCTATCTAGTTTTGTGCAGAACCAAAGGTGCAAAATATAGGACGTGTTATATTCAGGCTAGTACGGTAACTGATTTTCACTATCAGAATGTTCAGTCATTGTTAAAGTTACCAGGCACGTCAGCATTTCAAAATGTGAAGTTTTAAAAAAAATGGCACGCGGCCGGAAAAAGGCTCGCCACCCCTGGTCTATATCATGAAACAGATCGTATTAATTCACACGACAGATTTAGCTAACGCAGATCAATCAATCAGTTCATATCATCAAACAAATCATCTATAGTTTATATCAGTGGTGGCAACCCTATGGCACGCGAGTCACTGCTGATACGTCGGAAAATTGCATGGACACGCGAACTATTTCCCACGCGTGGGAAACCTTCTTAAATCTTCTACTTTTCTATAAGAAATGTTTTCGCCACCCCTGATATATATATATATATATATATATATATATATATATATATATATATATATATATATATATAATATGAAAAATAGATGAGACAAGTGTAGATTAACCCTTTGAGTGCCAAGGAGCGCGATCGCGCTGCTCAATACACTAGCCGAAAATTGCGTGGCACTTTTAGCTTATTCTGTAAAAATCCTGTTGGCACTTAGAGGGTTAAGCAAATTTAGATTTGAATTATTTTTAGCACGTCCTTCATCTCCAATAAACACTCAAATCGAGATGGACGTAACTTCTAGACAGAACTCGCTAAATTTCGAATCCAGTGCCAATTACCACAGCACCAACGGTATCCACGTACAAAACGTAATTTCGCATTGTTTTCTCTTTTTCCGCTCAAATTTCTGCGAATGTTCGTTTCAGGTAGACATATCAAACGTCGGCGACGTTTCCGTCTGGGAGTTTTCCGGCCAGGAAAACTATTTCCCCACCTACCACCACTTCCTCTATCCGAATCCGTACGCGATCACCGCCATCCTCTTCAGCTTGGAGGACTCGGCCAACGTCCAAATTCAACGGGTCTCCTTCTGGCTGAACTTCCTACTGGCCAGACAACATTCCGATCTACCATCATGTAAGACTAAATATACGTGGTCTGTTAGAGAAGTATCCGACCTTTAGCCGGTAAAAACAACTGATATACCTGGAGCGTTGGAAACCAAATCACCCTCAAAGTAGTCTCCTTGGGACTCCACACACTTCTCCCAGGGGTGCCACCATTGTTGGAAGCATTCCGAAAAAGCTTCTTTCGGAATCGGCTTTCGCTCGGCTGTCGTTGCAGCCATAATGTCCTCTCTAGTCTGAAATCGCGTTCCTTTCAATGGCCTCTTGACTTTGGGGAATAGCCAGAAGTCGCAGGGGGCCATATCAGGCGAGTCGAAGGAGCCTGTTGAAGCAGAGGAGTCTGTTTTTTCGCAAAAAAATTGAGAACCAAGTGCCAAGAATGTGCTGGAGCATTGTGGTGATGGAGTCGCCAATTTCCTGATGACCACAACTCCAGTCGCTTGCGCCGCACAGCATGACATCCCTCATTTCACTTGCATTGAAAAACCGACGAGAACACTACACACTACGTCACTCGAAAACTGCTCTACAGAAACGGACGGTATCTACAGGCGGGAAAAAATTCACGCATGAGCACGAAGTTTCAAGGTCGGCTCATGCAAACGCGCTTAATTCAAATCCATCAGACTTTCAAAATTAAAAAATAAGGTCGGATACTTTTCTAACAGACCACGTAGTTGTAGAAATTGTATTTCCTTCAAGAAAGCTATTGCTTCAATAGAATGATTAAGAAACATTGAGTTTGAGAGACTAAATTGGTTTGCAGAGTACACGGATTAGGCAGACTAAACCATCTAGTCAGATTAAGCAGACTAAACCATATAGACATATTAAACAGGATAAACCATCTTATCAGATTTAGCAGACTCAACTGTATAGTCAAATTAAGCGTATGCCTCTTAGCCTACAGAGTTAGATCGTACTACAAATCTGGAGGTCCCGGGTTCGATCCCAGGAACGTTCATATTTGTTTCAGATTAAGGCAGATTAGAAATCTGTTGATATTTTCTAGGTGAATATGGTAAGATACTGCTGATAGCAACTCATGTGGACACGACGAGAGCAGCGAAGAACCAACAGGGCGAATGGATTTGTCCGGATGCCCAAAAGACGGTGGAAACTGTGCTGAAAATAGTGCCGCATGCGCCGAACACGCTCAAAAATCCGATTATAATGGACTGCAACGTCCCCGCGGCCTACGCTTTCAAGCAGCTCAAGGGATTACTGTCCACCCTCAAGCAAGATTGCATACAGGTAAAAGCAATTAAAAGCAAAGTCTAACTAACAATTCATCAAACATATATTTTGTTTGGTTCTCAATAACTGGAAGGCGTTTTGGTTTCTGAATTGAAGTTTGTTTCTGCTTAAATGAATTTAATTTCAGTTTGTAATGTGTGGAACTTGTTTTGCAGGGAACTTTGTTTGATAACATTTTTAAAAAACAAGGCGCCGGATATGATTTATTAGCCACTCCAGGTTTTAAGGTTTGATCTATGTGCTTGCCAGCACCGGTCCGCACTAAAAACTATATAGTACATGTTAAGTGCTATCTAATAATATTTTTTATCACCAAAATGTCTCACCATACGTTTGTTTTTCCTTCTTTTACTTCACTTATAAACGGACAATTATCATTATTTTATACAATAATTAAATTTTGTAACTAGGGCGGTAGATTGTCAATTGGAGACGAGAGGAGAAATTGGGTGAAGTGAGTGCGCACATTCGCTGGAGAGGGCAATTGACAATACCGCCCGTGTTACAAATAATATTTTTTATTACTCATGCGAGGGGATGTATCTTACAAGCTTGGGACCCAGGTGCCATCCAAAAAATAAATAGAATCAAAAATTAAAAATTTGACTTTTCAATTATCTCCGGCGGCGTGGATTCGTCATAAGAACTAATTTTGTTGTTCAAATATTATGTTGTTACAAATACCACAAGGTAGTGTAATAGCTCCTGAAATCAACTCGACTGTAACGTACAAGATTAGACTAAACAGATAAGACTAAACAATCTAAACTGGAACAAAAAGACTATAAATAAGACTACTTAATCTAGTCTTAAGTTTAGATTATTGTAAGCTTTGGATTAGTCAAGGTCGAGACAAGAAACAGACAAGATTAATGAATTTGTAACCACAAGGCAGTGTAGTAGCTCCTAAAATTAATCAACTCGACTATAACATACAAGACCAGACTAAAACGGATAAGACTAAACACACTATACAGGAACAACTAAATTTCTTATAACGGAATTTCTAATAAAATCTAATTAGTCACCATTTACACTCATTTTAAAACGTTTTCCTTAATTTTTATTATCATTTTATAATGAAATCTTTGTCACTTTGTGAAAAGTCACTTTCATGTGAAAAATGTCACTTTCTTAATATCGAGGTCTTGATTGTGTTTTTTATATTTATTTAATTTTTTTTTATCTAACCTAGCGATATTGAATATTTGCGTGCGTTATGTCGTCATATAACCAAAAGTGGCACTTTCCCGTACTCAAAAACGTGCGCCAAGATAGTACTTTTAATGTATGAGTAATAAAAATAAGGTGATTTATTAAGTCTGGTATTAAACTAAACAGTAAAGCGAATGCTTTTAAACGAACACTAATATAGTAAGTAATATATAACAAAAAGTATAATATAACATTTCATACTTTCTCAATGTTCCAAATGATAATTTTCTCTTTATACATTTCGTATTGATTTTAGTTAACTTATGATTTATTGATGTTTTTCTACATGAACCTCATTTTCCATCAATCCGTAATTTAGATACTAGACCCGCTTGCATATTTGCAGAATGTTTCATTTTTAGCAAACCGTGGGGACTTGGACGGGTCTCTTGGAGGCGAGTCTGACTTGGCTGGGGACTTTGCAGAAGCAGTTTGAACAGTTCCCAGTGCTGACTAGGGAAAGCTTCGCGGATTTTTTGCGCAGTCAAGTCAATCTGCTCGCGTCCGACGAACACATTTTGGAGTTGTTGCAGCAACTGCATTCTATGGGAGAGGTAAATTAATAAACGAGTTATAAATTGATACTGTATCAAAATATCTGAGCAATTATTTATTGCACACTTAAGGTAGACTTCCGAGCAAAGCGGCTCTGGCGTCACTAACGCAGCTATACTGACGCGGAGACATTATGCACTATGAAAATATATGAGGCGCCATTTGAGCGCAGCGACACTGACGCACTGACGCTGAGCGCGTCAATGTCGCTGCGCTCTAATGGCGCCGCATACATTTCCATAGTGCGTAATACTATCGCTATGTCGTCGTGTCAGGATCGCTGCGTTAGTGACGCCAGAGCCACTTTGCTCGGAAGTCTACCTTTCAAGGGGCGTTCAAGTATTACGTAAGCAAACTTTCAATGATTATAGATACCCTCTCCCCTAATAAGCAAAATTGTTATCCCTGTCCCAAACCCCCAAATGCTATTTTTTTCAAAACCTTTATTAACCCTTTCGCTACCAACGGAACACATATCTCCCAAGCACCAAATAATATATTCCGGTGGGATTTAATTCACTGTAAATGTTCATAAAATATTGCCCCATTCGCATTTTCATCAAATAGGCAAAATAGACTGAAAGCTTCCTAGGGAATATTATATACATTTTTCGACTAATTTTGAGACGCTGAATCGATTGGTGAAGGCTAGAAGTGTCGGTGGTGAGCCGTTCAAAAGTTATGTTGAAAAAAATTTAAAAAAAAATGTCAACAAAAAATTTCCGTTCGAAATTTTCGGTTAGCACATTCGGTTAGCACTTTTCATAAAACTATGTGCTAATCGAAAATTTCGAATGTAAATTTTTTGTTGAAATTTTTTTTTACATAACTTTTGAACGGCTCACCACCGACACTTCTAGCCTTCACCAATCGATTCAGCGTCTCAAAATTAGTCGAAAAATGTATATAATATTCCCTAGGAAGCTTTCAGTTAAGAAATACCATCGACACGGGGAGTCAAGACGCGGGAAAAGACGAAATGCGAGAAAATCGATTTAGTCAAAATCGTTATTTTTTTAGTCACTGCAAAATTTACAAACGTTTCTGAAAGCATTTTTTTTGCTGATTACATATATGCAAATTATATTTTGCTAGCTCTTTCGGTTCACTTTCGCCTGCAAAAATTGAAGAAATTTTTATGAAATTTCGGCGCTCTAGTCTCGAAAAGTCGTGAATTTCCTGCAAACAATTTTAGTGTATAAGGTGTATAATTTTAGTGTATTAGGAAAATGACCTTCTGAAAACGATGTTGTAATCCGTTTTTAATTATCTGCAACCGTTTCCGAGATATTTACTTAGCAAATCGAGAATCGGGTAAATTTCAGTTTGAAATTTATTGACGATTTATTGAATATTTCCGGACAATTTATACATCAACTTGTTTGTCTTGTCGTGTAGTTTCTGTGTGCTCAAAATGATTTCGCTGCTCTTTGCGGTTTTCGAAAAAATCGAAATAAACCGAAAAAGCATGTATTTTTCGAACAAAATGATTTTTTGCAAATTTTTTTCGTGATTTTGTTTTTGTTACACGAAGGAAATCGAAGTGCTGAAAACGGTTTTCCATTTTATTTCGCTCTAATGTTACAAATAAACAAATTTTATATTTTTTTTCGCTATACACAATCACACTGATTTTTCTGATTCTTACTGATTTGACGCTGTCATAACTTTTGAACCGCTCACCACAGAGACTTCTAGTGTTCACCAATCGATTCAGCGTCCCAAAATTAGTCCGAAAACGTATATAACATTCTAACATTCCTGGGCAGCTTTCAGTTAAGAAATAGCATCGACTGGGGAAGTCTAGACAGCGGAAACGACGAAATGCGAGAAAATCGATTTTTTCAAAATCTTTATTTTTTTAGTCACAGCAAAATTTAAAAACGTTTCTGAATGCATTTTTGCTGCTGATTACAGATATGTAAATTATATTTCGCTAGCTCTTTCGGTTCACTTTCGCCTGCAAAAATTGAAGAAATTTTTATGAAAATTCGGCGCTCTAGTGGAGATCTCAGAAAGTCGTGAATTTCCCGCCGACAATCTTAGTGTATATATAGGAAAATGACCTTCAGAAAATGATGCAGCAATCCGTTGTTAATTAGATGCAACCATTTTCGAGATATCTACTTAGCAAATCGAGAATCGGGTAAATTTCAGTTTGAAATTTATCGACGAATTATTGAATATTTCCGGACAATTTACACATCAACTTGTTTGTCTTGTCGTGTAGTTTATGTGTGCGCAAAATGATTTCGCTGCTCTTTACCGTTTTCGAAAAAATCGAAAAAAACCGAAAAAGCATGTATTTTTCGAACGAAATTTTTTCGTGATTTTTTTTTGGTTACACGAAGGAAATCGAAGTGCTGAAAGCGGGTTTCCAGTTTATTTCGCTCGAAAGTTACAAATAAACAAATTTTATATTTTTGTTCGCTGTACACAATCACACATTTCCTACTTATTTGACGCTGTCATAACTTTTGAACCGCTCACCACAGAGGCTTCTAGTCTTCACCAATCGATTCAGCGTCCCAAAATTAATCGGAATATGTATACAATATTCCCTATGAGGCTTCCAGTTAAGAAATAACATCGACTCGGGTAGTCTAGACCGCGGAAACGACGAACTGCGAGAAAATCGATTTTGTCAAAATCGTTAATTTTTGAGTTACAGCAAAATTTAAAACGTTTCTGAAAGCATTTTTGCTGCTAATTAAAGATATGCAAATTATATTTCGCTAGCTCTTTCGGTTCACTTTCGCCTGCAAAAATTGAAGAAATTTTTATGAAATTTTGGGGCTCTAGTGGAGATCTTGTAAAGTCGTGAATTTCCCGCCGACAATCTTAGTGTATCCATAGGAAAATCACCTTTTGAAAACGATGCCGTTATCCATTTTTAATTATCTCCAATCGTTTCCGGGACATATACTTAGCAAATCGAGAATCGGGTAAATTTCAGTTTGAAAATTCTCGACAAATTATTGAATCCTTCGAGACTATTCACACATAGACTTGTTATTCTTCTCGTGTAGTTTCTTTGTGCCAAAAATGATTTCGCTGCTTTTTACCGATCTCGAGGAAATCGAAAAAAACCGAAAATGCACATATTTTTCGAACGAGATGATTAAAAAAATTTGTTGAAATATTTTTTGGAAATTTTTTCCTGATTTTTTTTCGGTTACCCGAAGGAAATTGAAGTGCCGAAAACGGTTTTCCATTTTATTTCGCTCTAAAGTTACAAATAAACAAGTTTTATATATGTTTTCGCTGTACACCATCTCGCATTTCCGAGTGATTTCACGCTGTCATAACTCTTGAACCGCTTACCACAGAGACTTCTAGTCTTCACCAATCGATTCAGCTTCCAAAAATTAGTCGGAGAACGTATACAATATTCCCTGGGAAGCTTTCAATTAAGAAATACCATCGATCAGGGAAGTCTAGACCGCGGAAACAACGAAATGCGAGAAAATCTATTTTGTCAAAATCGTTAACTTTTGAGTTACAGCAAAATTTAAAAACGTTTCTGAAAGCATTTTTGTTGCTGATTACAGATATGCAAATTATATTTCGCTAGCTCTTTCCGTTCACTATCGCCTGCAAGAATTGAAGAAATTTGTAAGAAATTTCGGCGCTCGAGTAGACATCTCGGAAAGTCGTGAATTTCCTGCAAACAATTTTAGTGTATCTATAGGAAAATGACCTTCTGAAAACGATGCCGCAATCCGTTTTTAATTATCTGCAACCGTTTCGGAGACATCTATTTAGCAAATCGAGAATCGGGTAAATTTCAGTTTGAAATTTATCGACGAATTATTGAATATTTCCGGACAATTTACACATGGACTTGTTCGTCTTGTCGTGTAATTTATGTGTGCCCAAAATGATTTCGCTGCTGTTTTCGAAAAAATTAAAAAAACCGAAAAAACATGTATTTTTCGAACGAAATGATGGAAATTTTTAGTCGAAATTTTTTTTTGCAAATTTTTTTCGTGGTTTTTTCTTGGTTACACGAAGGAAATTGAAGTGCTAAAAACGGTTTTTCAGTTTATTTCGCTCTAAAGTTACAAATAAACAAATTTTATATTTTTTTTCGCTGATCACAATCACACATTTCCTACTGATTTGACGCTGTCATAACTTTTGAACCGCTCACCACAGATACTTCTAGTCTTCACCAATCGATTCATCGTCCCAAAATTAGTCGGAGAACGTATGCAATATTCCCTGAGAAGCTTTCAGTTAAGAAATACTATCGACTCGGGAAGTCTAGACCGCGGAAACGTCGAAATGCGAGAAAATCGATTTTTTTAAAATCGTTATTTTTAGAGTTACAGCAAAAATTAAAAACGTTTCTGAAAGCATTTTTGCTGCTGATTACTGATATGCAAATTATATTTCGCTAGCTCTTTTGGTTCACTTTCGCCTGCAAAAATTGAAAAAAAAATTATGAAATTTGAATTTTTATTGAAATTTGACGCTGTCATAACTTTTGAACCGTTCACAACAGAGACTTCTAGTCTTCATCAATCGATTCAGCGTCCCAAAATTAGTCCGAGAACGTATATAATATTCCCTGGGAAGCTTTCAGTTAAGAAATACCATCGACTCGGGAAGTCTAGACCTCGGAAACGGCCAAATGCTAGAATATCGATTTTTTCAAAATCGTTATTTTATGAGTCACAGCAAAATTTAAAAACGTTTCTGAAAGCATTTTTGCTGCTGATTACAGATATGCAAATTATATTTTGCTAGCTCTTTCGGTTCACTTTGGCCTGCAAGAAATGAAGAAATTTTATGAAATTTCGGCGTTCTAGTGAAGATATCGGAAAGTCGTGAATTCCCCGCGGACTATCTTAGTGTTTCCATAGGAAAATGACCTTCTGAAAACGATGCCGCAATCCGTTTTTAATTATCTACAACCGTTTCCGAGAGATCTACTTAGCAAATCGAGAATCGAGTAAATTTTAATTTGAAATTTATCGACGAATTAATGAATATTTCTGGACAACTCACACATCGACTTGTTCGTCTTGTCGTGTAGTTTCTGTGTGTCCAAAATGATTTTGCTGCTCTTTATCGTTTTCGAAAAAATCTAAAAAAACCGAAAAAGCATGTATTTTTCGAACGAAATGATGGAAATTTTTTGTCGAAAATTTTTTTGCAATTTTTTTCGTGATTTTTTTGGTTACACGAAGGCAATCGAAGTGCTGAAAACGGTTTTCCAGTTTATTTCGCTATAAAGTAACATATAAACCAATTATATATATTTTTCGCTGTACACAATCACACCTTTCCTACTGATTTGACGCTGTCATAACTTTTGAACGGCTAACCACAGAGACTTCTATTCTTCACCAATCGATTCAGCGTCCCAAAAATTAGTCGGAGAACGTATACAATATTCCCTGAGAAGCTTTTACTTAGGAAATACTATCGACTCGGGAAGCTAGACCGCGGAAATGTCGAAATGCGAGAAAGTCGATTTCTTCAAAATCGTTATTTTTTGTCACAGCAAAATTTAAAAACGTTTCTGAAAGCATTTTTGCTGCTGATTACAGATATGCAAATTATATTTCGCTAGCCCTTTCGGTTCAGCCCTTTTCGCCTGCAAAAATTGAAGAAATTTTTATGAAATTTCAGCGCTCTGGTGGAGATCTCGGAAAGTCGTGAATTTCCTGCAAACAATTTTAGTGTATCTATAGGAAAATTACCTTTTGAAAACGATGCCGCAATCCGTTTTTAATTATCTGTAACCGTTTCCGAGATATCTACTTAGCAAATCGAGAATCAGGTAAATTTCAGTTTGAAATTTATCGACGAATTATTGAATATATTCAATTTACGGACAATTTACACATCGACTTGTTCGTCTTGTCGTGTAGTTTCTGTATGCCCAAAATGATTTCGCTGCTCTTTACCGTTTTGGAAAAAATCGAAAAAAACCGAAAAAGCATGTATTTTTCGAACGAAATGATGGAAAATTTTGGTCGAAAATTGTTTTGCAAATTTTTTTCGTGATTTCTTTTGGTTACTCGAAGGAAATTGAAGTGCTGAAAACGGTATTCCAGTTTATTTCGCTCTAAAGTTACAAATAAACAAATTTTATATTTTTTTTCGCTGGTCACAATCATACATTTCCTACTGATTTGACGCTGTCATAACTGTTGAACCGCTCATCACAGAGACTTCTAGTCTTCACCAATCGATTCAGCGTCCCAAAATTAGTCGGAGAACGTATACAATATTCCCTAAGAAGCTTTCAGTTAAGAAATAATATCGACTCGGGAAGTCTAGACCGCAGAAACGACAAATGCGAGAAAATCGATTTTTTCAAAATCGTTATTTTTTGTCACAGCAAAATTTAAAAACGTTTCTGAATGCATTTTTCTGCTGATTAGATATGTGCAAATTATATTTCGCTACCTCTTTCGGTTCACTTTCGCCTGCAAAAATTGAAGAAATGTTTATGAAATTTCGGTGCTCTAGTGGAGATCTCGGAATGTCGTGAATTTTCCACGGAGAATCTTAGTGTGTCCATAGGAAAATAATCTTTTGAAAACAATGCCGCAATCCGTTTTTAATTATCTGCAACCGTTTCCGAGATATCTACTTAGCAAATCGAGAATCGGGTAAATTTCAGTTTGAAATTTCTCCATAATTTTTTTAATCTTTCCGGACAATTTACACATCGATTTGTTCGTCTTGTCGTGTAGTTTCTGTGTGCCAAAAATGATTTCGCTGCTTTTTACCTTTCTCGAAAAAATCGAGAAAAACCGAAAATGCACATATTTTTCGAACGAAATGATGGAAAATTTTTGTTGAAAATTTGTTTGGAATTTTTTTTCGAGATTTATTTTTCGTTACCCGAAGGAACTCGATGTGCTGAAAACGGTTTTACAGTTTATTTCGGTCTAAAGTTACAAATAAACAAGTTTTATAAATTTTTTCGCTGTACACCATCTCGTATTTTCGACTGATTTCACGCTGTCATAACTTTTGAACGACTTACCACAGAGACTTTTAGTCTTCACCAATCGATTCAGCGTCCCAAAATTAGTCGAGAACGTAAATAATATTCCATAGGAATTCGCGCGGAACGAATAACTGATGTTTTTTAGATAACAAGCCCAAAAAAAAGGGATCTGATCAATAAAATAAATAAAATTAGTAGCGAAACGGTTAAGCAGCAAAATTAATATGAAATTTTGCTATTTTACGTAATATTCGCTTCCTCCCCCATTGTGTCAAAAAAACTAAGAAAAACTTGAACCCCACTCCCTAGGATCCCTTATAATTATCAAGCTACTAGGCTTGGGGGCATTTGGGGGCGTATGTTGTCTAGGCATTTACCTCACATTTCGTAAAGAAAAAACAAAATGGATTTTTGTTGGCACTTAACTCGGTTTTTACTTTAACTCCTTTTACTTTAACTTTTTTTATATATAAAAACCTAAATTGCAGGTGTTCTGCGTAGAAGACCTAGTTGTGATATCCGTCCCTTGGCTAGGAACCCAACTAATCGGCGAACTTCTCTCCTCGCAATTCCTCATCCACTCGAGAGTCACAGGCGTTTACACCACCGAGGATTTCCAAGCCAGCTACAACCAATGCGACGCCCTAGGCGTCCTCGAACTCCTCAAAGCCCTAGACCTATGCGTACAAGTAAGCAACACTCGCCCAAATTAGAATGCAATTTAAAACCAAAGTTTTAGTGTGATGTAGATGGCGAGACTGAATTCGAGTTTCCGATTTACAACCAGACCGAAACCTTGGCGGGGTTGTGGGATTCGGGAGACCCTAGGTACAGGACCACTGGTGCTTGTTACGGAGGAGTTAGACTACACACGCCGCCTAAAACTTGTCACTTATTTTCTTCAGTTTTTCCACACGTACAAGTTAGTTTTAGTCTCGGGTATTAGAATTAGAATAGTTAATATCTAAATTAGAATAGTTTCTAATGTCTAAATTGGAATGGTTTCTGATATTTTTTAATTAAAACGATTTCTAATACCTAGATTAGATTGGCTTCTAATACCTGGATTAAAAGAGTTTGGTTAAATTAATTTTAGGTGAATCTTCGCAAGGCCACAATGGATTCTTATATAAGCACCGAGAGCGAAACCGATTTGTATCAGTGGTGCCGCGGCTCGAAACTTTGCACGACGGCTTTAGAGACGTTGATTACCCTGAACGAGGATGAGCTGGGCGACGAGTTTATAGAGATCAAGATTCGAGGACCGAGACAGACGTCGCAGTACTGTTTCTACTTCTTCGAGCAAGTCTTGGAAGCGGTTTTCAGAGCGGTGCAGCGCGTTTGCCCGGGTTTGCTGGTCGAAAGGCACGTGTTGAGCTCGCAGCAGCTCAAAATCCACGACGCCAAACCCTTCGTCTACGCGCCTCAACTCATAGCCGCAGCGATGTTGGACGCTGAATCTACCTTGGATGTGACGCTGCAAAACCCGGAAACTGAGAAACAGGAAAGCGTGGTCCAACTTGTTCTGTTTGGTAATCAGTTGCTTCAAATCTAATTTTTGGTTTTCAAATTTTGCTTTTTAGATGACGTTGAGATAGCCAATAACATCCAGTGGGGTTGCGCGTTGCGGGTTTCGGATTTACCGCCCCCGGTTAAACTGAAATTGTGTGGTCTGTTGGACCCCCCCGAGTCGCACGGCAGGGACTGGTGCTTGTTGGCTTTGCGTTTGGGGTTGAGTCAGGAGAGGATCGCGGCGTTGGACTCGCAGCATTCCAGCTGCACCATGAGGTTGCTTACCATGGCAGACTGTTCAATCGGTAAGGGTTATTGATTTCGGTGGTAAGTATTGTTTTCAATTGACCCATTTTATTTAAGTTTTCGCGGTAAGTATCAGTCTTTCCGTTACTTGGACAAGAATACCGTTACTTTGACTAAATTAGAGCGAGGCCACACGATGCGTTAACGGTGCGGTGCGGCACAGCACCGCAATTAATATTATTTTTCAATGGTGTTTCCCCAATTAATTCGAGCTATGGGGTGCCACACGGCCGGTGCGGCACCGCAGTCGATCTAGGAACGATCGCAGCGCATCACCCCTCCCCGCCTCGTCCCGCAGGTCATAAGCGCGGCTCGCCTACGATGCGGCGCCGCACGGCGGCCCGACGCATCATGTGACATGGCATAGTGATTTGTATGTAGGATGAGGTTGCGGCACCGCTCCAGCATACGTAACGCATCGTGTGGCCTGACCCTTACACTGCCCAACACACAAAAAATAACCAGATTAGCCTTACAATTAGAAAAATTCGTAATTATCTATTTTTTTTTTTTTAATTAATGGAGAATAGTATATTGTGCAACTAGTGCGGGAGGTTGTCAATTGTTCACGAGAGCGAATGAGCGCACTCACTTCCACCAACCACATTGCCCAATTTCGCTCTCATGAGCAATTTTTTTTTTTACTCATGCGAGGGGACGTATCTTACAAGTTTGGGGTCCATGGGCCATCCAAAAAAAGAATCTAAAATAAAGAATTTGGTTTTTCAATTATCTCCGGTGGTGTGGATTCGGCATAAGAACTCTCATCAGTCTCCGGTATCACCATGTACACTCATTCTAAAACTTCTTATTTAATTTCAATTTCCTAATGAAAAAAAAAAACTGTCACTTCACGTCACTTTTTTAAGGACTTAGTAAAGAATACGGGATTGTGATTTTAATTTCGCCATTGAAACCTAATGTTGCGGACTTTTTACCTGGTGAAGTCGATCTAGGATACGATCTTTGGTACTCTTTAATATTGGATCGAGAGTTAGCGGTGCAACGCGTATGTTCTCTTGATTTATCTGCTTGCTTCGCGGCGGGCAACCTAATCTAACCGGAGTTTAACCAACGGTTCTTGCCACATTGTCCTATATGGGATTGAGAGTTCGCGCTGCCGCGCGTATGTTGTCTTGATTTATCTGCCCGCTTCGCGGCGGGCAATCTAATCTAACCGGGATTAACGTCTTAAGTGGCTATGACGAAATGGAAAATGACTATGGAAATGACGAATATATTCGCATAAAATTAAATTGTGTATACCACTATAGATAAAACGAATATGTTCACTTGGGTATAATATACGTAAAAATATATGTTTTTAGGAGTCCGCGTATCATTCGTTGTGTTTGAATGGGAAGAGTGGGGGCAGGAGGTGGTCATAAATACTTACATTTATCGGATCAGTGCTTGTGCGTGCGTGTTTGGACCTGTTTTATGTTTGGGTTTATAACTTTATTTGATATACTGTTAGTCTCAAAACGACAGTACAAAATTATGGCTTTGTTTCCAAACTTGTTATTTTATTGTTATTATTTTATATTTAGATTATGGCCAAAAGAAAGACAAACAGCAATGCAATCGACGAAAGTGATTATGAAGGATTTTGGAGTTCAGAAGAAGAGGACAGTACTGAGAAGAGTATAGAGGAAGAAGATAACTTTAGTGACATTAGTAGTTCCAGTGGTGAAGACGAAATTGGACCTGTTCAAATTCCAGACCCAATCGACGTACCATGAAGTTTTTCTGGAATCCCTCGTCCAGCGTTTCCTTTTCAAGGCGATTCTGGTATAAAACTTGACAATTTGAACAAAGATAACCCTACCCAACTGTTTGAATGTTTTTTTACTGACGAGCTTATACATAAAATCGTTGTTGAAACAAATCGTTATGCGGAGCAGTATCTGAACCATAATAAAGAAAATTTATATTTTACGAAACGAGCGAGCATCGAAACACCATTTTTTTCTCGCATTATATCAGAAAAACGCTTTCATCTGCTGTTCAAATTTTTGCATATTGTAAACAATAAGGAGTTTGATGCTAATTCACCAAACCGAAGATTATTCAAAATTCAGCCAATTTTGGATTACTTGAAGGAAAAGTTTATTTGTATTTATGTTCCTAATCAAAAAATTTCCATTGACGAATCACTAATTGGGTGGAAAGGTCGGCTCGCCTGGAAACAATATATTCCCTCAAAAAGAAAGAGATTTGGAATGAAAATATTCGTATTGTGCGAAAGTGAAACTGGTTATGTATACAATTTTTTATTTATATTGGCTCCAGTACCCAGTATGGGAATTCCATTTACCCTGATGAACCTGTATATAGTAGAGTCGTATTGGAATTATCAGATTCGCTTCTGGACAAGGGTTATTTATACCTTGATAATTATTATACCAGTCCCGATCTTTCTGATAAATTAATAAGAAGACGAACAGATTGTGTTGGAACGATGAGAGTAAATAGAGAGGGAATTCCAACTGAAATAAAATCTAAAAAATTACAAAAAGGAAATTATATTGCAATGTAAAGGAGAAAACAAATGATAATGAAATGGAAAGATAAAAAAGATATAGTAATGACAAGCCGGGATAAGCCCTCCGCCTGTCTTCTGATAGGTTCAGGGCACCCTCTTGCCCTTGAGGCTAGAAATAGTCTCTAAAGGCGGATGAACCAACAATTAATAGGTCAACGGCATAGGATCAGGCAGGCAAGGGGAAACCACCTGATTATTTTCCCATGAGAATACTATTATGGACAGAGACAAAGATAATGTTAGATTGCCATGCGATCTGGCTAGCGACCGGCGCTGTGTTGATTCCGGGCCAACCAGTGTGAAATTAGCTACTGGGCACGGAGATGTGAGCAACCAGGCATCGCGTGCGAAATGTGCTACTGGAAGACAGGACATCCTTCAATTACGGAAACCCATCAATATAGGCACATGGAACTTTCAAGGCTTACTACAAACTGGAAAACTACACATACTAGAAAGAGAACTAGCAAGACTCAACGTGCAAATCTGTGGAATATCGGAAACTCATTGGAAGGACAAGGGACATTTTGAAACATCAAATAGTACCGTATATATATCCGGAGCAGAAAAAACGGGACGCAATGGGGTTGCCTTCATCGTTGATAAAAAAATCAGCAAGTGGGTAAAATCTTACGAAGCAGTAAATGACAGAATACTAGTATTGACCATTCACTCCAAACCAAATAACTGTCACATAATACAAGTATATATGCCAACGACCGAAGCTACGGAAGACGAAGTTGAAGAGATATACGGCAATATAGAGGATATAATAGCAAAAACACCAAAGAAAGATATACTGATAGTGATGGGCGATATCAATGCTAAAGTAGCTAGGACAGATCTCGATAACCATGTACGCAACTTCATTGGTAATTACGGACTAGGTAATAGAAATGAACGAGGAGAACGTCTGATCCGCTTTGCAGTTGACAATAACCTGGCTATAGCAAACACCCTTTTCAAGCACCACCCACGAAGACTATCGACATGGACAAGTCCCGACGGAAGGCACAAAAACCAAATCGATTATTTTCTAATAGAAACTAGATGGAAAACATCAGTATGAAACGTGAAGGCAAAACCAGGTGCTGTGTGCGGATCAGACCATAAACTATTATTAGCCTCAATATCCCTCAAACTACGAACACCTAAAACATCAGAATAAAAAAATACTAAATTAGAAACTCCCAAGACAGAAAATTTTCAAGAACATTTAAGAACAACTCAAAGGCATGACACCTCTACAGACCCCAACACTCTATGGATGTCCACGAAGAACTGGATACAAGCTGCAGTAAAATCTTGCACATCCGATAACATACCAATTAATAAAAAAAATCACTGGATATCCAATGACACAATAAAATTGATAGACCAAAGAAGACAAATTAACAACTCAAACATGCAAGAAGATGAAAAAAAACAAGTAATTAAACATCTTAACAAACGAATCAAACAGGAATGTAGACGGGAGAAAAACAACCATTTAAAAAATATATGCACGGAACTACAACACCACGCCCAGCACGGAGAGTCACGCGATATGTATGATAAATTACGATATCTAGCTAGAGAATTTAAACCACGAACACAAATTATAAAGGACAAAAACGAGAAGGTTATAGTAGATCCAATTATTATAGCGGAAGTATGGAGACAATACTGCAAAGATTTATATAAGTCAGTTAGCCCGACAACATCCGAAGAACAAGTAACACCACAAGAAAGAGAACCTCGGATCTTAAAATCAGAAGTAGAAAAGGCTATAAAAACACTCAAAAATAGGAAGGCAACTGGGGCAGACGGCATCACAGCTGAAATACTTAAAGCCATGGGACACTACGGAACAGATGTAATGCACGCGTTATGCTCTAAAATATGGGAAACGGGCAAATGGCCAATGGAATGGTGCGAATCTATATTCATCCCCATCCATAAAAAAGGATCACCGGCGGAATGTAATAACTACAGAACAGTAACTCTCATTTCACACGCAAGCAAAGTATTACTCCACATCATTAATGAACGCTTGAAAACATTTCTACTCCCACAAATATCGGACGAGCAGAGAGGGTTCATACCAGGTAAAGGTACACGAGAGCAGCTACTTAATGCCCGACAGATCATTGAAAAAACGAGGGAACACAACTTAAAATTATATTTGTGTTTTGTGGACTATACGAAAGCGTTCGACTCAGTGAACTGGTCACTTCTGTGGAAAGTGATGGGTGAAATGGGTGTTCCAACGCATCTGATATTTTTAATTAAGAGACTCTACCAACACAATAACGCCAAGGTCAGAACAGGACAAACAGTGTCCCGAGCTTTTAAGATAGAGGCCGGTGTCAGACAGGGATGCATACTCTCGCCCCTCCTTTACAACATATATAGCGAATACATCATGAGAAAAGTCCTTAACGATTGGGAAGGTGGAATATCAATCGGAGGAAGAAAAATAAGTAACCTGAGGTATGCGGATGACACCTTGATTATTGCAGCAGACGAAGAACAACTGATAAACATAATGAACAAATTAGAGAACTATAGTAGAGAATATGGTTTAAAAATCAACAAAACAAAAACCAAAGTAATGATCATCGATCGATCCAATGACACATCAATGACATGATCCAAGTTTGTATATCTGGGATCATTGTTAACCAAAGATGGAGGCTGCTCAGAGGAAATAAAGAGAAGATTGGCAATGGCCAGATCAGCAACAACTAAACTCATAAAAGTATGGAGAGATCAAACCATTACAAAAACAGTTAAAGTAATGCTGGCCAATTCCTTGATCTTCCCAATTGCTGTTTACTCCGCTGATACATGGACACTAAAGAAAACAGATCGAAAAAGAATTGAAGCCTTCGAATTATGGGTGTATAGACGAATCCTAAGAGTGTCATGGGTGGAACACAGAACAAACGCCTCTGTTCTAGAAGAACTAAAAATCAAAAAGCGTCTACTAAACCAAATCAATAGAGCATATCTCAGTTACTTTGGCCACATAGCTAGAAGAACAGGTGAGATGGAAAACCTCTTGATGGAGGGAAAAGTTGAGGGAAAAAGACCTAGAGGACGGGTTCCAATGAGATGGACCGACAGATTAAAAGAAATGACGGGACACTCAATGCACGAAGCAATACATCTAGCACAAAATAGAAACGCATGGAAACAAAAAATTCAAACACATACCGAAAATAGTATCACTACACCCTACAGAGGGTAGAAGGACTGAGAAGAATGACAAGCACGATTCATGGCGATAGTAAAAAAATAGTAAAAGGAAAAGGCGGGCTCATGGTGGAAAAACCGACTGTAGTGTTAGATTATAACTCAAAAATGGGAGGCGTAGACTTGGCCGATAAAATGCTTCATTTTTACACATCGGCAAGATGTCGCCTAGAACAAATATTTTATGAAAATATTTAGACATTTTTTGGATGTGGCTTCTCTTAATTCATTTATTTTATACAAAAAGCTAGGACGAAAAACCCGCCTCAACTTTCTCCTAGATTTGGGAGAACAAATGGTAGAACAATATGCCACAGAAAGAGAGGTATGTGGAAGAAGACCGAAAATAACGAGACCATCGCGATTACTTGAACGACATTTCCCAGATCTAATACCCCCAACTACAAAAGAAAAGCCCACAAAACGTTGTGCAGTATGTTCCGAAAATGGGAAAAGGAAAGAGAGCAGGTATTGGTGTGCTGATTGTCATACTGGACTTTGTCCGGCACCATGCTTCAAAATTTATCATACGAGAGACGAAAGAAATTGACCTAAATTGACACAATATGTTAAAATCATATCATATCATATCATAAATATTACTTTTGTTAACATAGTATCTTAATAAATATGATCCAAAAATATACTATTTTATTTTTTGTAACACTGTGCCCAAGACGTATATATACGCTAGCGGATAACAAAACTCGCCACTGAGGAGCGCATTTCGTTTGAAGAAATATACCACTTAAGAGGTTAAACCAACGGTCCTTGACACATTGTCCTATATTCGATCGAGAGTTCGTGCTGCCGCGCGTATGTTGTATTGATTTATCTGCGCGCTTCGCGGCCGGCAACCTAATCTAACCGTAGTTAAAACAACGGTCCTTGCCACTTTGTCCTATATTGGATCGAGAGTTCACGCTGCTGCGCGTATGTAGTCTTGATTTATCTGCCCGCTTCGCGGCGTGCATCCTAATCTAACCGGGGCTAAACCAACGGTCCTTACCACATTATCTTATATTGGATCGAGAGTTCGCGCTGTAACGCATATGTTGTCTTGGTTTATCTGCCCGCTTCGCGGCGGGCAACCTAATGTAATCGGGGTTAATCCAAACGGTCCTTGCCACATATTTGATCGAGAGTTCGCGCTGCCGCGCGTATGTTGTCTTGATTTATCTGCCCGCTTCGCGGCGGGCAATCTAATCTAACCGGGATTAAACCAGCGATCCTTGCCACATTGTCCTATATTCGATGGAGAATTCGTGTTGCCGCGCGTATGGTGTCTTGATTTATCTGCCCGCTTCGTGGCGGGCAACATAATCTAACCGGAGTTAAACCAACGGTCCTTGCCACATTGTCCTATACTCGATCGAGAGTTCGTGTTGCCGCGCTTATGTTATCTTGATTTATCTGTCCGCTTCGCGGTGAGCAACCTAATCTAACCGAAGTTTAACAAACGGTCCATGCCACATTGTCCTATATTGGATCGAGAATTTGCGCTGCCGCGCGTACGATCTCTTGATTTATCTGCCCGCTTCGCGGTGGGCAACCTAATCTAACGGTCTTTGCCACATTGTCCTATATTGGATCGAGAGTTAGCGCTGCAACGCGTATGTTGTCTTGGTTTATCTGCCTGTTCCGCGGCGGGCAACCAAATCTAACCTGGGTTAAAGCAACGGTGCTTGCCACATTGCCCTATATTGTAACGTAATCTATCCGGGATTAAACCAACGGTCCAAGCCACATTGTCCTTTATTAGATCGAGAGTTCGTGCTGCCGCGCGTATTTTGTCTTGATTTATCTGCCCGATTCGCAGCGGGAAACCTAATTTAACCTGGGTTAAACCAACGGTCCTTGCTACATTGTTCTATAATGCAGTGCTTCCCAAAGTGGTGGGCCGCAGCCAAGGGCGTACCCAGGATCTGAACTAGGTGCCCCCGCTCATATTTTTTTCGAGGATTATGAAATGCATTATGAAATGAAGTATCCATTTGTCGTACAATTTCAGAACTCCTTCGCCGTGCTCTTTGCACCCGAAGACGCAAGTGTGAGGTTTTAATAATGATATAGGTCTTTCTGTGCGGCGGGGTGTGTTCTGGGGGGGGGGTGTCAGCTGACCCCCCCCTGCCCCTCGCTTGGTACGCCCTTGGCCGCAGCCCTCTAAGGGGCCGGGGCTTACCTGCAAGGGGGCTGCGAATATAA